>AYEL01065620.1:0-27613 GCA_000484575.1 Olivierus martensii
TTGAAAATTTAATCAATTAAACATGTTAACTACACAAATGCATTGTCCAAATTTCATTACTCTACAATAATTTTTTCTTGGTGTTGGGATTTTTTTTTCCGTCAGTGTATTAACACATGAAGGGTAAACTACCACCATACAAAGTTTGATTCCAAAGTTCATTTCCCAGATCTCGCCCTCTCCTTGTAAGATAAACTTATTATTTTTCCAATATTAAAATTTAAATAATGAAAGATATATTTTGCAGTTTAATTAATTAAAAGGACAATAATGCCAAGTGATTTCTTAATATTTATATTTCTTCTTTTATATTATTATTTATTTTCTGAATAAAAGTGAGGCTAAAAGTATCAGCATATCCTTACTAATAACTTTTGAACTAATTAATATACTTGTATGAAATTCTGTAAGCTTTTCTGCCATTAAATATGATCTCGATGCTGCATCTTTTAACTCTACATCATCTACCAATCATTTAAGAATATCAAGTATTAAAATTTTTGGAATATTTTTTTAATATAAAATTTTTTTGAATTAATTATTTGATTTTTGAGGAATTTAACAGAATTTTCAAGCCATAGAAGTTGACGTTGATAAAGCGTCAGTTAATTCGATAGCTTCAGTCATTTAAAAACAATGGACATACATCAAATTCCTGCGGTTTCCAATAAATTTTGAACTAATTGATTGACTTTTATGAAATTCGGCAGACATGGCAGCCCATTAAAATTGATTTTGAAATAATAATAATCAATCCTTTATCTTTATGTATACAAACACGCCGGACTTTCAAACTTTTCAGATTTCTTCCTAATAGAGTTATTCTCTTTTAAGAGAATAACTCTATTAAGATCATCAATCATAAGGAGGATCGAGATTGGCTATTTGATAATTGGACTATAGATATAACCTTGGATCCTCCTTCAGAGTGATGATATATTTTAATTGCCCTTTAATCATTTCAAAATAGCGGGCATGTTCGGTTAGTAAACGATTAAATCCTTTCAAAACTACTTGTTGAGAATTTGTATTTATAGTACACTAATCTTCAATGTTCATTTTAAGAAATTTTTCACCGAAAATAAAATTGAAATTTATATATTATAAAATAGAAGAATCAATTTTTAGGAGCATTTTTGTTTTAATGATTATTAAAAAAATCTTTTATTTGTTTAAATTTATCAGAATAACAAGAAAATATTATACAATAATAATCATAAATTTTTCCGTAAATTTCTTTTCCATTTGATAATTTTAGATAATTAAATAAATCAAATAAATTAATAACAATTCATTAATTAATATAAATTTGGTTTGATAGAAATTATTTTTATAAAATATTTATAAATCGAAAATACTTTTAGCCTACTTTCCGAAGGAAATAGAGGTTTATAAGATCGGGCCGATGTCTGTATGTTGTGTGTCTTCCACTAATAACTGTTGAACTAATTAGCAGATTTTTATGAAATCGGTAGGGATAATCTGCCATTAAATTAAAGGATATCTCGATGCCGCATTCTTTAATCCTGCAGGAATGATTAATCTTACATGATAGAATTTCATTTTTATTACAGAATTTTAGTTTATATCATTGCCAATAGAGGGTGCTAAGAGGTAACAGTATAGGGATAATATATGGCTTACCCGATTTCTTAACACAGCACTATCTATCTCAATATCTATCATAATAACGTGACAGTCTCGATGCGATGTCATAATGATGTAACAATGGTTGATGTCCCTAAAGACTGATAATTTATGATGTCATTATTTCAGCGATGTAATCTCATCGTGACATCTATGTTGATTAAATTAGCGTTAAAATTGGGCACACAAAACCAATGGATTCCAAGTCTATGTACTGTATATAAAATACAATGTTTTTCTCTCTGATCTTCAAAGGCTCCCGCATCGTTTGATCCCTCGGGACCAAACTTGTCCCGGAGACTTCCTGCAGTACTCCGTTTAATATAGGTTTTCCAGGATTGAGATTTCCCCAGGGGTCATTTCAATCCTTCAAAGTGATGTTCGATTTCGGGATGATGTTACGACACCGGGGTGACGTCATCGGTGACACAACAATGTATGCCCTCATAAAATGTATGCCCTTTTCTATTGCATAATGTCACGATAACATAACAATAAATGACGTCGCTATAAGTTACATCACCGTTATGATGATGTCTTCGCGACATTATATGCTAGCTAAATCAACATGCAAAATCGATGATAAAATTAGATACGTAAAGCCGATGGATTACAAATACTATAATGGATTATTATGACGTCATTGCGATGTAACAATACATGGCGTCACAAAACTTAATTGTTAGGTGACGTCACCATGATGTAACAATGGACTGTTGTCACTAGTGGATCAGTCAACTGATTTCAAATGATAAAATAAATGAATTATATGACAAAATAATTTTGTTCGAATTCAAGACATCATCACAAGTCCCCATGATGTCATCGTCATCGTCATCGTGATGTAACGGATATATGATGTCACATCAGGATGGTATCAGAGAAGCATGCAGATGACCTCATCGTTAATTATTAATAATATATTGAGAAATGGTCTGAATATTTTATATTTTAATAAACTGAAAAAGAACAAATAATTTCTATTAGTTGTAATTCAATTAGTCTGATAATATAACATCTCAATAAACACGAGATTTGAAACAACAAATGAAATCAATGCATAAAATAATTTTCCAATTAAAAATATTCTTCCTGGGGACAATATAATGAATATTGGTAAAATAATCAATTTTTCAGTAGGTATAGTATATAATATTACAGCATTACGAATTTCAACATTCTCCAAGTAAATTTTTTCGAAATCAAAAAGTGGAAGAACATCTAGACTCAATTTTGTAAACTTTCTGGAATTATGAGGAATATATTAAAAATAATTGAAGGAATCAAATCGTAGAAGAAATAAACATGCAAATGATCAAAACCAAATTTTATTCTAATATAATTTATTATATATGCTATACTTGGCCAAATGCCGGATACACTTTGCTGGTTTCTTAATAGAATTAAAAGTAGTTTGAATTCAAAACACTATTTTTTAAACTAATTTTTTAATTTAAAATATTTTCCAGTACGATTAACTTTAAGATAGTTTTTATGTTGATTATAATATTAATACATATAATGTAGAATAAGAACTAGAAAAAAGTTTAATAATAAAAGCAGAAGAATTGATAAATGTTTTATTATAAAAAACTTAAATGAAAAATAAGAAATCGCCGGAATCTTTATAGTTTAATCGATTTCATTTTAAACTTTTTTTTCTTCTTCATAGATATTAAGACAAAAGAAAGGAATTGAAGTTAACTAATCTGTAAGAGGAAAAAGATCACTTCGATATTTTTAGAATAATAAGAAAAATAGCTCAATTATCTATATGTGAATTGTAGAAGGGGGGAAAGATTTAAGAAAAGAAGTAAGATTTAAGAAAATAATCCATTTCAAATGGATTCTCAACAATAGCCATCCAGAAACAGAGGGTTTCTGTGGATCAGAGATAAATAGAAATTTATTTGACGCTAGTACAAATTCAAAGTCTATTGTGGTTCATCATTTCCGAAACTATAAAAATAGAAAATCTAGATAAAAATGAAAAACTTTTTCCCAAAAACATATAGAATATATAAATACACATATATATTATAAATCTATTATTACTGTATTTATAATTTTTCACTTTCAAATGCGATTCAAATGAATTAATTAGTGTTTAGATATTTTTAAATGGAAAATTCCAAAAAATAGTATTGAAGTTTAAAGTAGAAAATCAAAGTTCAGAGAAAACTTAACAATTTACCTTAAAGTTTAGGTAAAAACTTATTGAAACTTTAACATTGATAAAATTCAACTATACAGATTTTTTCCCTCTGCTAAATCATTTTTATTAAATAAAGCTAGAATTTGGTCATCTATTTCAGAAGAACGAAAAAAATTAAAAGGTTTTAGAGGACAAGTTCTGTAAAGTGAATTTCAATTTAAAAATTCAAACCTTTAATACATATTATATGTAAGCTATTTCGAATTCCCCATGTTACAAACGTTTTGTTTTAAAATCTTTTAAAATTTTATCTCTTAAGTCCAAAATTTTTCGATTTAAAAAGTTGTTTTACGCACTTAATAAAGATCAGATATAAAAAGGATTGACGCTTTTATCATTAATAAAAAATAATATTTGATTTTTCTTACTATTTTAGTACAAAAGTTAAGAGAATAATAATTTTTATCGGCAAAAAATTATATCGAAATTTATAGAATCAAGAACTACGAGCTATTTAAACCAAAAAAAAAAAAAAAAAATTGTGAAAAATTTATAGAATCAAGAACTACGAGCTATTTAAAAAAAAAAAAAAAATGAACAATGTATCTAAAAATTTTGATAAATAAATTTACTAATAAAATATACAGCAATATGAAAATTACAGATTTTGTAAAGAGAGCAGAAGATACACAAACTTTAAATGCATAAAAAAGTTCAGAAAGTGAAGTTGATATTGTTAAAGAAAAATAACGTTCTCGTTTTAACGAAACAGCTATAAGGAAGATATAATTATTAAATGAATGGGTACCAATGAATATTATATGGACTGTATACTTTTTCTTTTCTTTTGTTTTACGTATATTGATTTTTAGGGTCTTAGATGATATATACAGTATATATATATTTTGTTCTTTATGTTTTGTTATTAATATGGTTAATAAAAATTAAGTTCCTTATGTAAAATCAAAGAAAGTTATTTGTTTTTAATTGGTTTTGGAACGTATGCATTGCATTGGCTCCAGTCTCATATAGCACGGTTTCACACAGCACGGTGTTTTTAGGAACCTATCTATCTTGTTATAGGAATAATACCTTTATTAGATTATATTATTATTCAAAAGTGTAACTCCTTTACCAGAAAAAATATATAATTCAGTTTTATATATAATTTTGACCTAGTATTTATAATTTAATCTTCTAATTAAACCGGATTAACAAAAACTTTCATTTAAACATTTATATTTATTTTCAATCATCCCATTTTTGTAGGTCCTTTTTCAAATATTTTTATGCAAAAAATGGAAAGGTTGACAGAGTTCTGATATCTTAACTTAAATATTTATTTGGTCTGTTCAGAAAATATATTTCTATAGATAATCTCCATGGGTCTCCTATTTAAAATAACTTTGACATTCAATGATTATATAGACAGTTTTCCTTTCCTCAAGAACTTTTCTTCCTCCAGAGACTTTTCTTTACTTTTGAGAGAATCTTTTTCTTTGATTTGATAAAAGATCATTCTCAGAAGAATCTATTTTCCTTAAGAGTCATCTTTACCTTTTTAACTTCCTTTACTAAACATATTGATACCTTAGGCAAATTTTTTTTCATTGTGAGAATCTGGGTGAATTTTGAGAGATTGCTCATGAGAAGCCTTTTTCAAATGTTCATTTTTTTCATATTTACTTTGGTCTTCTAAAATCGACTTTAATAATCTTTCTTCAAAGGAACTTTTTTCAGAAAGAATATATTAACTAAATTTCCTTTTTAACTTATAAGATTTTAAGTCTTTTCAGGAACTCTTCCTTTATTCAGTTTGTTTCTTAAATAAATCCATTTCTTTCTTATTGATCTCCTACTAACAAAATCTCTTTACCAGTATCTTTATTTCAACAATGAGCAGCAGGTTGAAGAATTCATATTGTAAAGAAAATTTAGAAATTCTTTTCAATAGTTGCTTTCTCTTCTTTGAGAGAGATAGTTTTCTTATGAGATTTTTCCATAAATCCTTGGAAATATATATTTATAAAGTATATTAAGGTTTCAAATTAGAAAAATAACTGCTGGTTTGGGAATTGTTCTGAGCCAATATTATCAAACCATAACACTTTCAATTACAGTATTGTGTTAATTGAATTCACTAACACTTAGAGCATTTAGTTAGTATTTACAATATGTTTTAATTTTTATGGTAATAAATTCAATATATACTACTATATGATTAAATCAAACTCACACTAAATGACTTAATTAATTTAATTAAAGTTCCAAGGTAATTAAAGGCATTGATTCATTTGGTATAAATTTGATTTAGTTATATTGTATATTAGATTTATTGCAAGATAAAAGTTCAAATATAATGTTATAGAATTTGTTCCGTTCATTACTATCACTGCAAATTGTTTGCATAATTTAGAATAATTCAATATAAATCTTTCTATACTATGGGAAGAAAAGGACTCGGTTCCTATGTCTGGAATTTGCCTTCTTAATTAATTTAGAATTTTAATTCAATTGATTAACTTGTTTAATCCATTGCTGATTTAAATATTCAAAAAGTATTAAACTTTTGGACTAAATGTTAATTAAGCTATTTTTAACTCCATACATTCAAATTATTTAAGAGAAAAAATGATTTTGAATTTTGACAATACTGGAAATTTTCAGATAAAGTAAAAATTACTAATACCTTACGGAATAAAATAGTTTCAGTATAAAAATAAATAAATAAGCCAGTGAATTTTATTTCTGAAATAAGAATGAATGCATAATCTTATAAGAATATTTCATTAACTTTCTAATGCCTCTGAAATATTGCTAAGAATATTGTACTTGAATATAAACTCTCATGTACGGAATACTTAAAGTAAATATATAATGTATTTGTTTAATTGTGTAGAATTCCTTCCATAAAATTGAGTTCTATCATATGATTGGTTGGCCAGATGGACATAAGGTAAAGTTATCGCTCACCACTTTGGAGAATTCGGTTCAATTCTGAACACCACACTTTCAATTTTTCAGGAAAGGGCCGGGCATGTCCCATCCTTTAATCTTCCGGATAATCCCCATGGATATTAGCACCCAGTAATAGATTATACTTAAACTACAGGCTGATCAGAAAGTAACTATAAAGTAGCTGTGATCTATATTAATATTAGAAACAAATATTGAACTGCTCTAAATGTGACCACTGCCAGAATTACAGTAAATCCCATAAGCAATATGGTAGCTTAACAAAAATTAACTTAATAATAAATATCATATGGCAGTAGTCATTTCAAAGTTTGCCAGCTCTAACCTAAAACAGACTAGGAAAAGCCGATGATGAGAACAGACAGAAAGTTGAAGACAAGCTTCAATGGGACAAGTCCGGACTTCTCTGGAAAATTTGGAGGCATAACCCGAATTGACATGGATCTTCCAGGTGAAAGTTTATATGCTTTCACAGAGCCATCCGACCGATGATGATAAGTCTCATAGTAAAAAAAATGATTGCAATACTTTTTGTATCTCTTTACTAGTCGGTCGTAGTAAAAAGTTTGTTTATTATCTAGAAATCCTGGTCAAATTTCGGGTCTCACACTCAGATTTTTTTAAATCCAAATCGGCCCGTTGAGCTTCATTTTACATTTCTGAAGAAGTTACTAGAATATGGGTGACCATGATTAGTTCTGAACCAGCGTTCAGTAACAAAAGTTGGAAAGATAACGAGAGAGAAATAACAATCTTTAATTGAAATCTATTACAGAAAAAAATGTAGGATACCTCTTATCTGGTCTCGCTTTAACTGGCTTCCGTTTAACCACTAGCATTTTCGTCCAGCTATGAGATCAGATAAAAATAAAAAAGAGTAAATCCTTCGCAAAGAAAGAAAGAACTTGAAATTGTGATAAATTATATTCAACAGCAAGCTAATTCATCTACTATTGATATAAATCTTATGAAAAAATTGCATGATTTTGCTTCAAAAAATTAATTTAAATCAAAAAGATAAATGAAGAATACAGATATTTATTTATTAAACATTTATTTAAATAAATGTTTAATAAATAAATATAGTACCTAAAAGATAATGTTTAATAAATAATGTTTAATAAATAAATGTTTAATAAATAAATATACTACCTAAAAGATATAGTTATAAATTTATTTAAATAAATGTTTATTAAACATTTATATAATATATATATTTTAATTTAATTTACAACATATAATTCGAACTAATTCGCCATTATTTTTTTTTTATCTGACTTGAGATCCGGTCCCATAGGAGCCGTTTAATCGAAAATTTACTCTTATTTTTTGTTTTCGATATTTGCAAAATTGCTTCTTTAATAACTCCTTCAACATCATGATCAAATATTAATGATAAAATTTCTAATTAATTCTCTGTTAAAGTCACCTTCTTGCGATCTTCATAGATATAATCTCAATTTTGTTCTTTCCGATGGGAAAAGTCGGAATGAAAATTATTGTTATTAAACAGAACAACTATGTTTAACAACAAACAAGATAAGTATTAGTTTATTATTGAATTAAAAAAATTCAGTTTTATACTAATCATTTTCTTTAAATGCAATGGGTCTTCAATATCCGTCTTTAATTTATTATGTAAAAATGAGAAGATAAGGAAACAGTCCCATATGGAATGAAAAGATTTGCTAATTGTCACAATAAGTCATTCAGAGAAACATATTTTAGCACTAAATTTATTTTCTTTTTCAAATAAATAGACACCAGTAAAAATTAATTTAGCAATAATTTTATTGATTTAAACATTAACGCGGCGATATTAGTATACTTGTTATATAATACACAGATTCAGAATAATTCGTGCAAGTTTATTTATTTAAGAGAAATTTCATCGGCTTGATTGTTGTATAAGCCAGTCAATAATGAATAACGTTCTTAGAAAGTAATTTTCTAAGTCTTTTCACGTTATATTTTATTTACTTATTTTGCAGTAAATTCAGTGGCCAGTTTTATAATTAAATGTATTCCTTGATTTAAATTTATTTAGGTAAAATTTAAACTAGAAATTCTTGTTGTTTGTCCGAGATCATTGCAAAACTTTTTAACAATCTGCCGTAACACAGTTTAAATTTAATCAATCCAAATGAATACTAAATTCCTAATTTTTATCAAAATATTATTTCTGGTTTTCAAACATTTGTTTTAAAACAACTAATTAATCGGGAATCTACTGTAATGGGCTTAAAAAATATTTATATTTTTTTATTAACTATATTAATATTTTTACTGTTTTTGTCTGCATTTCTTGTCGACGTTAGTATCAATCGCGCATTGACAGGATTTTAAATTAACAATAGTTTTCAAATAATCCTTACTTTGTTTTGGAAATGGAAATTGGTAAATATGACCATTAAATTTGTTGCAAATATAAAATTAAGACACAAGATAGGGAAAGAACTGGCTTGAAAATGCCATTATTGACAGATAAATATTGTTGATTTGACATGTGTGATGTGCCAGAAGCTAAAATAAATGTCAACATGATGACGAATAACAGAAAATCGTCAACGAATGTAGTTTCGAAAAGTGAACGACGATTGGAAAATCGACCAATATCGAGGGATTACTATACTAAGAAACTACATAAACTGTTATGTTAACATAGGCCTATAAAATATAATCTCACTTATTTTTATTTTAAAATTATCATAACTTCTCCGAAATTTTTCTATTTAATAAATTATATAAAATAATAATAAGCATATAAATGGGAGTAACTTACTTAGTAAACAGGAAAAATAAATATTAATGTTGATTAAAAATCAATATTTATTCACTAAATTCATGACAAATCTTTCATAACTTTAATTTGAATCATAGTTCCTCAATTATTAAATTAATTATAAAAATTTTTATATGTCCAATTATTCTTTTCCGTCAAAACTGATAAATTTCGGATTGGAGAAGTAATTTCTGTTTCTAGCATTGCTTATATCGATTTTCTAAATATTTTTCATTAAAAATATTTGACTTTCGTATAGGCCTACTATCTTCTTGATATGATAATTGTTTAATATTTGTAGCTAAATAAAATTCAAGCAGGCATTTTGTTAGCAATGTAGGCTCTATCGTATTATGCTTTTTTATATTAATATTTTTAATATATCGAATTATTATTGATCACTGCATAAAATGTGAACTTATGTTAAAGTTTGATATCATGGTACATCAATTCCTCATGCTTATGAGACATCACAAATATGCACCAACCATATCATGTACTTGTGCATATTTTTGACGTTATAAAAATCTGAAAAATTAAATATATATTTTCGTCACACTTCTTAAATGCCTAACTCCTAGATTAATTTTGATCTAGGGTATCCTATGTTACTATAGGATCATAGAGGTATCCTAGGCCAAAATTTGGTCCCAATAGATCAATCAATGTTGGAATGCATAGGGAACAGACAAATGGCAAAAGTTTAAAATTATTTATACAGAATTTTAATTTTTTGGATTATTGTTAATGATTACATAAAATATGAATAATATGTGAGGAATTTTTTCGCCTTCTTTCAAACGAATTCAGTAGCAAAAGACTGTAAATAGTTTTTTATTTCATATAAACTTAAACAAATTACAATACTAACAAAATTTGTTATCAGGTCATTTTATTTATTATTTTAATTAATTTTTCAGTTCAGATAAGACATAAGATATAAATTATTTTATTACAAACGGAATTCTTAAAGATTTTTCAACACATTATTTTTTAAAAGATAATATAAATTGTTTCGATCGCCGATAATGCTCAGAAAAGTGACTTGGGTCGATTTAGACAGGATTTGCCGTGCATTTTTCAAACGCTCAGAAAGATGAAATTCAAGATTTTTTATAGTATAGTCTTTTCTTACGAGTTTGGTGATTGGTGGTACCCTCTGGTGAGTAAAGTTGATATTACGTCAAAGAACATTATTCGGAAAACGAAAATTGAATGAGGTAACTACGCGGAAACAAAACAATTCAACTTTATTATAACAACAATTTTTCCAATAATGAAATTGAATAGAACAAATGCTTACTTTAGATTTATTATAGTATTTGATAAATTTAATCAATATAACTTTTCAGATTAAATAAAAACTATTATAGAAAATCATATTTCTTCCTATCGTATATTAGTTTATCGAATAAATTTATTTTTACTTATTTCGAGATGATAAGAGAATCGTTTGCATTACTTATTTTTAAATTAATAAATATTTTTAAATCAATAATAAATAAGTGAATGCCAATCTCAATACACAATATATCGATTATTTTGAGAGAAACTTCATTCGTTTTACTTGGTTATTTTTATTTTCCTTGGATGCTTTAGTCACGAAAAAATTGAAAAGGATGAAAAAATTTTTTTATAAATATTCTTTTATCTTCTTTTGTTTTTCGCTATCTATTTAGGTTAAAATAGTAAACATAACGTAGTACTAAAATGTTTCTACTTTTAAATATTATGGAAATTTATACAGTCAGAAAACAATTTTTATGATTTTATTATCTTTTATATAAAATATCATCACTGTTTATTTTGTGCTAATTTTAATAAAGATTTAATAAAGCTTTAATATGTGCTATTTGGAAATGAGGTTCGCCTTTATTTTACTTTTTTATAACATGAATTCTTTTTTTTTATTATTATTAATCTTTGCTTGCAAGAATCAAATTTAACAATTTATATAAGAATATCGCAATATACAGTATAGAGAAAGATATGAGTAAACATTCTCATTTAATATGTAACAGTCTGTATCAGTGTCATATACAGAATTCTTTTCTCATAAAAAAAATATTAATAAATGGGCAGAAAAGTCTATTTGCATAAAATAAAATATTACGTGAAATATTTATAAAAATAAATTTTTTATTTAAATAAAATGTGAAACAATTTTTATTAATTTAACTGATATCTAGAAACTGATAATAATACCGATTTATTATATTAAAGATAATTTCGAAAATTTAATAAGGAAGTTTGTTTATACAGATAAAAAGAAATTATTTATTTGTTTTGTGAGTATACACATACAAGTATAAACCAACTGAATATATACGGGTGTGAGCAGTCAAGAAGAATTGCAACAAAGTTTAATAGTCAATCCACGTTTAAGAGTTAGAAGAGAAAGCTTTCAAGTTATGTCATGCAATTACTGAGACTTTCAGCGAGGCGACCAGACTGCAAACGAAGCAATATCATATCTTACTAAGCCAAGAATATGTTCCATCTAATAACCAATGACAATGCTTTTACTAAAGAGAAGAATATAATAAATGCAAACGAAAGATTTCACATTTTAAATATAAATGATAAGAAGTCTTAATAATTTTTTATGAAATAAAAAAAATTTGCAACTTTATCTGTAAAAAGAAAACAAGAGAAAACTCAATTTTATCTAAAACTGAGATTTAAATAATGTTTCTTTAATGTTCGTAATCTTTTCTCGTTCTAAAATATATGTCGTATAAAAGTTAACTTTCGTCATATAAAAGCACATTATAGGGTTTATTTTAAAAAACTATCAACAAGCTGTAATTGGAGAAAAAAAGAAAAGTTTCTAACTTGCTTATTCGATCCACGTTTTTTAGAACCTACATAATTACTTGTTTTAAGAAATCACCTGTGGATATTATTTCTAAATTTTACACAAGCAGTCTAGACAACCATACAAATTGATTTACAAATTTATTAATATATAGTATTTGAAAATAATAATATTTTTATTTCTCATCATGATATGCAAATTTTATACAATAGTTATCTTTGGATTTTTTTGTGAATTTTTAGGTTAATTGTTTAATTAAATTCTTGTCATTTATTAAAATAACGTAAGTATAAAATATAAATTTCCATTTAATTTATGTTTTATAGTTTCCAAAATAAATAATTTGATATTTTTATACATTTTATTCATATATAGTAATCAATTTTTGATATTTTTAGTTTATAGTATCATATTAAATCATTAATATCGATTGAAATATCCGAGACAAAAAACTAAAGTTTGTATCAGCAATTTTACAATATATTCTGAATTAATTTAAAATTTAATTTTTAATATAAAGTTGTCTTAGTCTATTTAATGATTATTTGTATTAATTAATTAGTTGGGATGAAACCAAACTATTATTCAAAATATTTGTTATAACCATTAGAAATGTAGATATGTGAACAAAATTGAAAACATTTTAAATTAAGATTTCTACACAAAATCATTCGTAGCGTTATATCTTTATTTTAACGAGAAACCGATAAATAATTCTTATATTTAATTACTAAATAATTAATTACTTTAAATATTGTATTGGAAATTTAACTTTAAAAATTTTTAGATTTAATTGAAGCATCTACTGTAGTTGAATATTAAACACGAATTAAAATTAACTTATCCTTGTGCAGAAGGAAAATAACAGGAAATTATTGACAATGTTCGAAATTCTCATTTGTTTCCGACTCTTTATCGATCTTGGCATTTAGAAATGAGAAAAATCTATATTTTGATATTAGTTTATGAGATATTTTATTAATAGGTTACCTCATAATAAATTAATTTTTAATCTGAAATTTATAAAATAACTGGACAAATGACATAATGACTAGAATAAGGTATATAATTCTTATTTGAACTTTATGATCTATTCATCTCCCAGGGCCACTCCACCCTCGATATGAATGTCCGAGAAGGTAGAAATATTAAATTTTTCGGTTTCTTATAGAGCTTATTTAAGAGCAATTTTTATGTCCTAATAATATATCTCCTTTCTTGTTATATCTTAAGAGCAACAATTATAGTGAAAATATAGACCTAATATTTCCTATCAAGTAAAATGTCATAATTTTCAACGGATTGTTCAGTCATAGATCTATAGCTATATTATTTTACTTATCTAATAGAAAATATATATATTCATATAGTACAGTATATAAAAATAAATTTTATTAATGTAACTGCAATGCAAATTTTTTATTTAATCAATACAAACTGCATGCAATGTTATCATAATATTCATCACTTAAATTATTTGTTACAAGTGTATATATGTATATATGTGTAATATATACATATATAAACTATATATATATAAATACAGTAATGGTGTTTAATAATTTTATATTCAAAGAAAAGTTTCTTAAGATAAATAATATAGAATAAAAATAAATGCTTGCAGTGCAAATAAAAATATTTTTGCAAAACTAATTTTAGTAAAACTAATATATCTTAAAGGTCATAGCAAAACTAAATTAAATTAATTATAAACTAATATTTTATTATTTAATTAAAATTTTAAACGAAATGCTAAGATTAAAAAAATTTATTTAAAATATGCAAAAACTTACTGATATATTAATCTGTAAAAATAATTTGTGTATACATTAATTAAATTTTTTTTAAATTAGAATTTTTGAATCATTTCACTTTATTAATACAGTTAAGGAGAATTTTATCAAATAATTCAAATTTGGATAATGAAAAATTTTAATGATGATATAATTTGCTACTTTATATTATATATTCAACTTTTTATCAAGTGAAAAATTTACTCGTTTATTCTCTAAGATCGATTCAGGTTTTTCCGATAAAAGAATAGCATGTTGTATAAACTTAAAATATCAAAACGAAAGCTTTTGATTTTTTCACAGAAAAGTCCATAAATAATAAAGTTGTTTTAAATCAACGAATCAAAATATTACTAAGCTAAGGAGAGATATTCGATATGAAATCAGTCACGTATTATTGTGATGTTGAGTAAAAATGAAGCTTATTCTGTCTATCTGCATTTAATTTCTCTCATATGTCATGATGATCCAAGCTTAGAATTTTTCGAAATGATATACTATACATGATTTATTTTATATAACACAGTGTTGTATAAAATGGAAAAAATATGGAAAATAATTACTGTATTTTTTTCTTGAAAAATTCAGTTTTATTCAGAGAATTATTAAATTAATAAATAAATGTTTAATAATTATTTAATATTAAATTATCTGTTGATAATCTAATATTTATTAATTAAATATCAATTATTTAAAAAATAAATTTAAATTAAGAATGTTTCAAATAATAAACATCTCGTTCGCAAAAATTATATTTGGATCATTTGAAAAAGTTCCGAATTTAATAATTATTTCTCGAAATTTTTTAACAAAATATTTAATGAATTGTTTCATTAATTTTCCACTAAATACACGCAATTAATTAAGCTCTATTATTGCTTTTTTATGTTTTAACTTCTTTGCAAATATTCAATTTCAAAATCATCAAAGAGTAAAATGAAAGTTTATACGGTATTTATTAACTTAATTCTCATAGCTTAATATATTTTAACTTATATTTTTTGGAATGCTAAAAGTTTTGTAACACTGTACAAACAATCCAATCTCGCATTATGTAAATCAAACATTCTTCAAATTTTATTTAAAAGAATATTTTAATAAAATCTAATTATATTTATTTAGATTTTAATTTTACGTATTTCTGTACTGGATTTTATTTTTAATCCGGTATAGAAATGCCTAGAAGTATTATGATGCATTGCAATTCCTTGCCTACCGTGGAATTACATAACTTGCTGAGTAAACATCTTTTCCATTCACTAACCACATAATATCAAATACCGAATTACATTAAATACAATACGTAGGTAATAGCAAATATATAATGTATAGTACTTAAATTTTCTTTATAAAAAATGTCAGCTACGTAAAAAGTTCCTTATATAAAACTAGTTTATAACCCGCTATTTTTAACACTATGGCTATACCGTTTGATGATAAAATTTCTTTCCAGTATCATGTTTTCAGACTTATTATTAAATAAATTGTTTTACGTAGAAAATTAATATAAATTTTATCATATAGATATTTTTGAAATACGAAAATTATATATAATATTTAAATGGTTTATTTGTTTTAGATACAATTATAACATACATTATAATATATACAGCAGACTTATATTCTTTATTGATTTTTATAGGAAAATAAATTTAAATAAATTATCTCTAATATTTCCAAAAGTAAAAAATTTCGATCTACTATTTCTATTTTTAATCCATTCTTTTTAAAAATTCATTAGATATTTATTTATTCTTGTTATTTTTTAATTAAATGAAATTAATGAATTTCAATTGTAGAAAATCGTTTATTCTGAATAAATAATTATTTACTTTAAAAATTATTTTCGTCAATTGAAATTAAAATAAAATAATTTAATTAATAAATTAATTATCATCAATTTATCTCTAGTTTAAATTCCAAATCAATCGTGATCCGGTTATGGAAACGTTGTTTCGTAAGGTGAATGATTATTCTTCAGTACATTAAAATAATTCAACTTTCTTTAAAAATAAATAATTTTTTCTAATTATAAATTCCTTAGAGATCAATATGTTTAATGATAATTACTTTGTTTTGTATGTTTATTTAATGAATAAATATTCCATTAATTTTTATTTTTTCATCGTTGCGTTGCAATTTTTGTCATATTTATAGTCTTCAACATTATTCTTTCTTTAGAATACATTTTTATCTTTTCTTTAGCTGTGCGTAGTGAAAAATTCTTCCTAATTACTTCTGATACACAAACCACACAGAAAAAAATTAACTGCTATAATATATAATGAAAACCATAGCAATTATTCATCATAATTAAATTTGTCTATCATTTGAATTATTTGTTTTCGGAGTGTATTTCAAGTTTGCAATGCTTTATGAACATAGTCTATTGACTAATGCAGAAACGTGATTTGGAAATAGATATGCTTTATTCATTTATGAATTATCAAAGAGAAATTGGATGAATATGAAACCAGGAACGTGCATCATACACTCCATTCTTCTCGACTCGGAGCGGAAAATGCTTAATATCCGGAGCATTTCAAAAGGACACATGCCTTCCGGAATTTCATTGTTTTTTTATATCCTACACCATCCGTCAGTTTAATTTCAATAAATGGACATCAGACCAGACATTTATTCAAAATTGTTTCAGTTATGTGCATGGATTACCTCGAAGTTAATCGAATGTGAATTTTTAATCAGAAATATTTTTACTCGATAAAAATTGGACCAAGATCGAGAGGTTATTACATGCATTTATATATATATAATATTGTATAGCTAAAAATATTTTTTAAGTAACAAATTGCTTATAAATTGAAATTTTAATTTGGAGAAATGAAATTTCTTCAAGTCAAACGAAAAACTCGAACCTCTACGTCGGTTGTTCTTTGTTCATTTATTGTTTTCTTTTCAATTTTAAATATTTATGCATTTTTAAGGTTTTTCTTTTTTTCCTCCTTTAGAATTATCCTTTCAAGTAGTTTTGTTAATTTAAAAGTTTGAAATTAAATTTGGTTTCATTCAACCAATTTCTAATCGTTTCTTAACATCAGATGTATGTTAAATATTCTTTTAGCTTTAAATCATTCTTTAGAATAACATTTTAAAGAAGAAGAATATTAAAATATTTCTGTAATTTCTGAGAATTTTAATTCCGAGTGGATGAATTAAATTATTTTAAATGAAATAAAATTGAATTTAATAATTTTCTTATTAAAAATTTTAATTCTTTTTATAAGAATTATAAATTAAAATTATATATTTTTTGCTTGTTTAAAAATAATTTAAATGTTTTTAACAATTGATAATTAAGTAAAATTAAAGAAAACTACAAAAATACATAGAAAATTAATGTTTAAGTAAGAAAAATTATTGACATTCAATATGGATTATTCAATCCCGGAAATAAACTTTGTTTTTAAATTGTTTCTTTTAACTTAAACTTTTTCATTAGAAAACTGAATGATGAGTACTAAGAATTTCTTTCAGTCCGAAAGTCCACCAGAAACATTTAATAAATAATATTTCGAATGCAATCTTTCACATTCTAATTATTTTTCCAATATCTATTCTATTTATAATATCTCTTTGAATAAGATATAGGCTAATCTGAAAGCTGATTATAAAATTTTCTTCTGCTCGAATAAAACCAGAGATAAAGGCCAAAAATTTGTAAAAAGACTATTTCATATTCTTAATATTATTGTCAGTTGATTTCTCCTTACTGTATGTCTTATTATGTTTTCGATATCATGTTTTTATTTTGGATTATTATTTAAATTGAGAATTTGAAAAAATATTAAAAGTAAATTATTTTTATTATTAGTTTTCTATACAGGGTGAATCCGAAAAACTGGGCAAAACTTTACGGGGTGATAGAACGCAGCTATACGAGCAATATTCATCAGAGAATGTATGGTTGGAACGCAAGCGGTGAGAAGTAAAAGGTAGAGTCACATGTAAAGAATTAACACAAGAATGAGAGGAGATACTTCAGAAAACATTTTTAGGAATATAACAGGAATGTAATTGATGTACATACTCAAAGAAATTGCTCAAAAGTGCTTCCGCCAGCTGTAATGCAGGCTTCACACCTGCTGGCGATATTCGGGAAATGCCTGGTGTCTTCACAAATGTGCATCAGTCCCTATCCCGCAGGTGTGAAGCCTGCATTACAGTTGACAGAAGCACTTTTGAGCAATTTCTTTGAGCATGTACATCAATTACATTCCTGTTATTAAAATGTTTTCTGAAGTATCTCCTCTCATTCTTGTGTTAATACTTTACATGTGACTCTACCTTTTACTTCTTACTGCTTGCATACAAACCATACATTCTCTGATGAATATTGCTCATATAGCTGTGTTCTATCACCCCGTAAAGTTTTGCCCAGTTTTTCGGATTCATCCTGTACATTGAAATAAATAAACTCATCTCTCCCCAAGTGAATTATATTGTTATGAGTCCAGTAGAACGATGTTCGTATCGCATAATGATCTGCAATTTTAAACTTCTGAGTAGGAGGGATTTTAATGGAATTTGAATAGAATTTAAAATCCTTTAAAATCTCTGCCTATCCTTTTTACCAATATTCTATGATTCAAAAAGCAATTTGGATCCCAATGAAATAGATCAATGGGCCAATGACTAATATCCTATAATCCCTTCGAACCTCTTAGTACTCTTTCCAGAGGAAAAGGATTCACCATCTTTCCTGTCAAAACTCTTATACGTTAAAAAGTCCCTTTGGGTTCTGTATAAAAGAGATGCCATGAGCGAAATTCCCTAGCAATAAATATATCTACAGCTCAGTTTATCACAAAAATAATTTTCCAGTACCAAATAATAAAATTATTTGCTTCCTTTCATATTTTCTTCCAACTCAATTATTTTGAAAAGATGATATTTGCAACTTGAAATGTAATTGTGTATAATACTGATCAGAAAAAAGTATAATTCAAATTTCGTTAAAACATTAAATGTTTATAAAGAGGAATTTTTGTTTCTTCTAGTTGTTTTTTTCTACTGAATAACAATAAACTGGATTGAGTCTGAAAATTCATAAAACTCTATATCGGTAAATATAGAGAACGATATAGAGTTTTATGAAATGAATAATTTTAATTTGCGTTTTTGTAGCATCATTCAATAGTGAGTCGATTGTTTTTATATAGAATTTTTATAGACTTTTTTTCTTGAATAAAATACATTTTCATATAAAACTATATGATATATAAACATCTTATCATGCCATGCCATATAATTGACAACGTATACTAAATGAATCATGCATAATTTTATAAAATCAACTTCATAATTTTAGTAAATTCAAGTCTGTTTTTTATTCAATAAACAATTTTACGAAATTCACAAAATAATCTCTCTTGCACTATAAATATAGATTTATTTTTATTAAAAAATAAGCGTTTTAAGTCCATATTCTCGGACATCACGTAAAATATAGCACAATATACTGTTTTCTATTTTATGCTTTAGCTGATAATGGCCCACATAATGGACTGATTTTTTTTTAGTAAAAGTACAATATATATTTACTTTATTAAAGATTATTTTGTGAAAAATTTTGCTTTATTACTTATTACAGAATTTTTACAAGGCTATACTTACATTTATTATTCTAATTTCTTATGCTATTGTTACCAAAACATTTGTAAGCCATTATTTTGTTATTTTTAATTTATTCTTTAAGATTAAACTTTTTACATAGTCAATAATTAGTAACGTCAACTACATCATAAAACTATTTTCATTTTCATTTGTTTCATATATTGTAAGAGAAGTTATTGCTCGGTACATTATTTGAATTTTTCTTTTCTTTTGCAATATTTTCAGAAAAAATTCCATCGTTACATCCCAAGGCTATAGATCTTTAAGTTTTAGTTTTAATGCTGATGTAAGACATTTTTCACATATACAAGCACATTTTTGTTGCGTCCATAAAAACAGATCAAAACATAAATGTTAAAGATGGCATTTCTATTATGTTCAAAAGAGACATAAATTTTATTGTTCAGAATGACTTGCCATGATATGAAACAGATTTTACGTGACATCGACCAGAATGCTGTCACTCTACATATCTCATATTAAAAGTTTACTTTTTGATTATTCATCTATTATTAATATAGTTCATAAGAAAATTTATTTTATTATAATATTCGTCAAAAAGTGATAAATTTAGCATTTGTTTTTATAGTGAACATTTAAATATTTTAATAATTTCGACAATTTAATAATAAAATAATTAATTAACAGAAATAGTCTAATTCAAATGTAAAATACTTCACTAGATCAACAAAATGATTTTTCTATCCATCAGTATCTATATTTATCCAACAAAGAGATATACAAGTTAAAAACATTCCTCTATCTTGATATTCAGTGATTTATCTTTGAGAAAATCTGTCAATTCTTCAAAGAAAAAGAAATCGCTAATTTCTCTGCATTAAAAATCGGTTTAAAGAATACTGTACAATTCTATTAAGTACTTATGTAGGATAAAAAAGTTGTAAAATTATATTATTAGAGACGAATAACAAAATGTCAATATTATATTTATATTTTATGAAATTGTATCTTGGCTTTTTTTAACTTAGGTGAGAAATATCTTTTATCTTATGCTTGTATATCAATATGATTATTATCGAATCATATTTTTTAAACTATGGACTCTGATGATGTAAAGCTAATTAAAAGTCAAATAAAAAAAATCTAGTTATTATTTTTAAGATTATTAAATATTTAAATCATTACAATCATTCTATTATAAACTAAAAATCAATGATATTGTTGGAGATAAATAAATTTATATTGATAAAATTCGTAAATTAATCTCCTACAATTCAACACATTTCTATTTTTGTCTTGGTGGTAAATCAATTTTGGTTATTCTTAACGAAAACGAATTGGATTTCCTCTTCTAAGCGTAACATCTATCAATAACTGATTAAGAAGTTTCATCTTTCATAATTTTTTATTGTTTCATAGTTAATGTTCAATATATATTATTATTTTTATAAAAAATAGCAATATAATTCAAGAGATTTTATTTATGGAAATGATTTCCAGTTATTTTCTCTATCATATTACTAAAATCTCATATCATGGTAGACATAGGCTTGCATAAAATTAAACATATCTCAAAAAATTCTATTCTTGATGTTTTTTAGTTATAATTTTTTGCAAATTCTGAATTAAATTGAATTTGCTATAATTACGGTTTTTAATATAAAATAAACAAATATTATTAAAATAAAGAATTCAATCATTAATTTTATAGAATATCAATCAACAAAACTGTTGCTTTCTAAAATAAATAAATTTATTTTGAAAGAAATTAAATTTGCATTTTAATTTTAGTTTTGTTTATTTATTCAGAAATTGGATTTATGAAATAATTTGTAATGTTTTATAATAATTACTAAATATAATTAAATATTGAACAATGTTGTCATACTAATTTAACCTAATTGCTTGAAGAATAGTAATGAAAAAAGATGAAAATCTTACACAAATAAACATTTTGGCCTATACTAACGACTGGTATTTAAAGATTGTAAAGATATACAATAAAATATCTTCTCAATCTTTAATATTATCACTGTGTTAAGTAACTTTAATATATCCAACAATGCCATTTCAAATTTTTAATAGAAAGCTATGAATCGTGTTAATTCGACTTTATTAATTGAAATGAATGCTATAGCAAACTACTGCTATTTCCTTAAAAGTGATCAGGGTTATCTTTCTCCAGAATCTTAAACATGTTAATTGGTTTGGCATTTTCTTGGCCAACCAACGTTTTCAATTTCAGTTTAAAATATCAACTTAACAAAGAATATTAATTACTTTTAAGAATAGATTATATATACAGTCAGGGACTTTCAGAGAAAATGCAAGACCTGGGGCAACTAATATTTTTGAGGCCCTTCAAAAAAAAAAAGACAAAAGTTGACAAATATACAGTGGTAAGTGTACAAGAAAAGCAAAAACATTGATAGAGAATATCAAATTTTGACAAATACTGAAGCTCGAACACTAAAAATATACAAATATATTTTTTCTAACATATTGAATAATAAATTGTGGCCCTTAAAATCGTGAAGTCCGGGACAGCCGCCCCCTTGCCCCCCTCTGATAGTCACTGTATACATATATTCATTCTTCTAGTTTATTTTATATTTCATTTGTCCAGCTTATTTTAATTCTGAATAAAAGATATTAGCTCAAAAAATAATTAATTTCGGAGCTAATGTCTCTCATATTTATTGAAATTTATAACCGGACGAAATTGTAAGTTATCAGAATATGAGTGTTTGGAGAGAATAAAATAAGATTAATAACAGAAAAATGAAATAGTAAAATAATTCTTTGAATCTAGAAAAGTGCGATATATAGGCTACTGTATATACATATATAGTATATATATACTGCATATATATTATATTATTATTTTACAAAACAAATTACATAATATAATGCTAATAATAGTAAAAATTGTCTTAAAAATATATATTAATATTAATTAATATATGTGTTTTTTGGGTTTGTGTTTTAAACGGGAAAGATATAAACAACAAACTTTAACACTTAGCAACTAAACAAAAGTTTCTTTAACTGAAATAAATTTAAATAATCAAATACAAAATTTATATTTATTCTGTTACTAGTCAGAATATCCGGCATTGCTCTGGAATTTCGAGTGCATGATACAGTTTATGTCGACTCTTATCCTGAAGTCGGGCACACTAGCTAGTAATAAAAATATTTTAAATTAAGTGAATTATAGATTTTTATGGATAATAAGCCGATAATGAATCATCCATAAATATCATTTTATCATTTATTATTTATTATAGCATTAGCTTTTTGTGTTCAATTTTAACACAGATTTAATCAACATATTAAATCACGATGATATAATCATCGCGACAGACATGATGCATTAATCACATCACAAAAAATCTGGATGACGTCATAATCACGACTTCACAAAGCATAATTAACATATGACCTCATCAAACAGATATTCTTGATGATGAACTTTTAGGTCTACTTTTCATTCGGAAAATGAGCTAAAAATTATTAATGCCTGACATCATCAGGACATTAGGCATAATAGTATTCTGTGATGTCATTCATTCGTGTCACAATGATATTATACCAGTGGGATTGTAACATCATCCCAAATTCGATTAAAACTCTGAAGGATTTAAAATGTATATTTTATTGTCCAACCAACTCTCTGGGAGAACTTTACCCAGTATATTCTATGTTACTGCAGAATCACAGGAAGTCGCTATGCAAAGTTTGATCCCGATAAATAAATAAGTGCATGAGTTATTGCCAAAAGACGACACAGACGAACATTAACTACATTTGTTTGTATCTGTCTTTTATAAATGTACATAAATTTTTCACCATTGTGTACATCTGTAATTTTGAGCTGATTATACAGAATATATAAATTTTTAAATAGTTTTTGTTTGTCATAGTTTCTTCTAAAATTCCTTGATATCAAAACTATGGATATATTTTTAAATTTAGTCATTATTTTGATTTTGTAAACTTCTTTGACGGATAGAATGAATTATATTTCATTGAGTTATCTTTTTTTACAATTGTTAGATAAATGGTAGTTTAATGTCAATAACTACCTAATCGTTTAATTTAACAATTGTAAAACAAATAGCTGGTGGATAAAGATAACAGAAACTTTATCGGGACATTGTAAAATCGGGTCCATATTGATTAAATTTATATATAAATACTGTATAGATTAATTTATCCTAATAAATTCGATTTTACATAGGATATTTCACTGTAAATGACAATATTCGTTTCTAATTGTCCTATATTGAACTCTATATTTCTCTGAGACAAACAATTGATGCCTTTTGTTCTCATATATTCTGTAAAAAATTTTAATCTTGCCTGGAACACGAGACTTCGACCCAAAGTCTAAAGTATATTTTTTGAATTTTTTCTATGAAAATAACGTAGATGAAATAAAAATTTTGACTCGGCATCTAACCCCGAAGCAATAATGAAGGAGCTTGGATCATCCGTTGAAATACTAACAAACTACAGAAAAATAGGCTACTCTTCTTTGACCATTCTGGAAGAACCATTCTGGAACCAAATTTCTGAAGTAAATTTTTCGATAAAAAATCATGTTATTCATAGGAAAAAACGTATTGAACATGAAAAATATGATTATAGAAGGGTGCAGACAAACTACAGAAGCAGTCTTGTGACTTGTTTCTTCTTTTTTAATAAAATAATAATAATAATGAAAATGTCAATAAGTTAACTTATAAATTACTTTTAATTAAAGTATGATATATCTCCTTTTATTTAGAAATGTGTGCACTTTTAAATGAAAAGAAATAATTAAGTTCTATATAATGTGAAATGTGAAATATTAATTAGTTTCCTATTTAATAAACAAAAATAATAGATAATCACTTCAAAAAGAAATTATAATAAACAATTTCACTTCTTGAAAACTACGTTAAAGTTAACTGTGAAATTATGTGGATTTGGCCTTATAAGTCTAAACAATTTTTTAAAATTACAGAGAAACTTTTCAGAAAATCTATAAATTTTTGTATTTAATATTTAAATTAATAGATCAACTATCCGCATACAAATAGTTTATCAATATCTAACAAATGATACCGTTTGGTTTGGTTTTAGTTTGGTTAATTAGTTAAGCTATCATATTGCTCATGGGATATACTGATCTAGCGGAGGCCACTTTTAGAGTTCACCACAGGTTGGCCAATATCCATGGTAGATCAACCTGAAGATTGAAGGCTGGGATTCAAAGAATCGGATCCAGACGTCTCTTAAAAACTGTAGGTGCATGATCTAAAATTGAACCAGATCCTCCAGAGAGATAAGCTTCTTTTTGCTTTACCATGAAACCATCCGGCTGACGATGTATTCTGTGTACCCAATCTTCATTATGAGTGAATAGTTTGATTCTTAATATGAAATTTATTTATAGATTAAAAAATTTTTCTTCTCTGCTTGAATTTATAATCTATTGCAGATAACAGAAAGAAAAATAGAAATATAAAAATTTCAATTTAATTGAGTCTATCAAAATTTTCTTTTCAATTTAATTGAGTCTATCAAAGTTGTTATCTTCAATAAATGCAAGAACTAACTAAAATGCATAAAATAAAATATATATTGTTAAGCAAAATATTGTTAAGCAAATTTTTTCAATTCATATTTCATGGGATAAAAATGTAAATATTATTTTTCATTTTATCATTTCTTTCACAATTGCATTTTATTTTATATAATGTTCAATATTGAAGTTTATTGAAATAATTATTTTCATTTATTAAATGTATATTTAATAAATATCATATTTAACAATACAGTATAAAATAATTAAATGGTTTAAGTTACATTATTATTAAATAATTTAAACTATGGTTTATGATTTATTATGGTCTTGATAAAATTATAAATATATAACAATATTTTAAAATATTAAAGCAATAAAAATTTAATATACAGACAAAATTTTTGAACGAAAATATTCATTTATAATTTTTCATTTAAAATTCTCTTGAAATTTATTTTTGTCCTTCTGAATTTAAATTAAAACTTCGAATAATTCTCACTGGTCCACGATTACATGATTTAAGAAAGAATTTTAAAAATACAGTATAGACAGTGCATGGCCACCGAGAGGGGATAATATCGTAGACTTTTGTCACGGGCCTGGCATCAAAAAAAAAACCCACCGTCGAGCTCTGACGTGTCACATAACGTGTCCTATAGTTCGCAGATCGCCGCCAGAGTGCACTGTCTACCACCCAAAGTAGTAGTGCCAAAATAAATTATTTTACATATAACAGTATTTTATGACTGTAAAGTGTGCAACTATATAGTGTAGGCCGTGCGTGGTATGTAATGTATCGAATTTTGAATTTATTATACACTTTTCTTAAATAAATATTTAATGTTTTATATGATTTTTTTTTATTAAACCAAAGTGATGAACTTTTTTAAATGGGTGTACGGACCACAGACTTGTCACGGGCCCAAAAATTTCTCTCGGAGGTCCTGGTATAGTGTATTGAAAATATTTGTATAATTCAACTTGTTGCTAGTTATATAAAATTAATAATAAAATTTTTTAAAATATGTTCATATATAATAAATAAAATACATATATAATATAAGAATCTTCAATTTATTTATTTAGTATGGCAAATATTTTGGTAAAGAAAAATTTAAATTTAAAACATTTTTATTTCGTTTATACCACTATGATGAGATTTATTATATTGTGTTGAGCCTTTGTAATATCAATATATAAATTATTTTATTGTAAAATTGATATATTTAATTTTACACTATCATCTGAAACTTCAGCAAGATATTTTTTTTTGATAGTTTTTTCTATGTCGAAGTTATTTTTCACTGAACAGATCTAACATAGAAATTTAATCGAAGCTGCTGCAAATGGTAAATTACATTTCATGTATTCTATCTCTTTCGAATTTATTTCATCGAAAGAATCAGATAAAATTGGTAATAAAACCAACTTTATATCACAATGTGAGAAGTGAAAGTAAAATAAAGCTAATTTCCAGCAATACGGTACCTTCATCTATTATCATTTCGAATCGTTTGCAGATTACACAACGTGTTATTTTATCAATAAAATTGTATTTGTTCTTCCAGTATTTCAGTGATTAAACAAAAGTTAATAAATAATATAAATAATGCTTTCAAATTTTTTTTGTTTTTGAAACTTGAAAATTTTAACCAAGTTTACATTATTCAAGTACGATACTTAGAAATTTGTATTATATATATATATATACACGATATACACTGATAAAAAAATGCGTAAAATTATCATATATCATTTTCGCACAAGCATATTTTTATAGTGGAATATAAATGATTTTGGAAATATTGATAGGGCTAAGTTTATATCAAAAACTTTGATATTTTCAGATATTGTATAGGTATATCATAAGAGAGACTGAAAGTAAAAAGAAATTATTTTTTTCTTTTTGCGTGATCTTCAACAATATGACATAAAAATTTTCATATAATCCTGGTCGAATATTCACTATATTTTATTCATTTTATTTAAATTTTGCTATTCAATAACAATCTCTTTCGTAAAATACTTATCGATTTTTATAAAAATAGAAATTTTTATTTTCGAAAAACGTTAAGTATTTTTAAAAAATCAAATAAATCAGTGATCCGAATACAGGACTTTTAATTACAGTATTTTCAAGTAGCCTTACCCTAAGTTGAATCTTAAAAAAACGAAACAACAATTTTTCTCACTGTACAGCAGATTTTGATTGTCATTATAAAATAAAATTTTACAAATTAGGTATACAGTGTATATATATAATCGGAAGAGC
>AYEL01065621.1:0-88758 GCA_000484575.1 Olivierus martensii
ATTTATGATTTCCATAATTTCTTCCATATAGGCCTATATATATATGGAAGAAATTATGGAAATCATAAATAAGTGATTGGTCTTAATATTTAAGAATTGTTAGTAAGATTTTTAAAATATTTGATTTTTTAAACAAAAAAAATTTTCATCAAAACTTATTCTGAGTATTTATTAAATCTAATTTCATAAAAATAATCATTTTAATATTATAGATTTTTCTTATAGATAATATTATTTGCTTTTTTTATTCAATTACTAGATGACATTTTATATAATTCCTATTTTAAATGGATACTAAATATAAATCATGCTACATTAAAAATTTCAAACAAATTCACTGAGGTACTAAGGAAAATAAATTCTTCTTTATCTTATTTTTGCCAAAAAGATATTTTCTAAATACGTATTATTTTTATATAATTCCATATTCAATATTGAATTTTTATATGATGACTATTCTAATACAGTATTGAATATGTTCAAAATTTTTAAAAGTCCTTTCAAAAGCACATTAAAACGACTAGATAATCCGATTTGTAATGTTTATGATGTAATATATAAAGTGGTAAGCACCCCGATAATGGAAAGATATAGGACAGAAGTCCAATCATTTAATTAAAGTCACATTAATTTTTATTTTGTGGAAGAAGTGCAATTTAATTATCGAAATTAAATAATAGCGATATAAGAAGAAACATTTCGAGAAAGAAATGTTGTTATTATTTAAGAAATTTATCTATATATTATCGAAATGAAGAAAAATTTCATTATATCAATTTAGATATCATTATATTTTAAATTTAATTATATGCAAAATGTAAATTTACTTTAAAAGTTTTAAGTAAATAATTAAAACAGTTTCAACTTTTAAATGAAAACTACTTAATTTACTCTTGGAGAATCAAAAACAATTATTGTTTTCGATTTGCTAGGAGAAAATAAAGTTGCTTGAACGTGAATAGATTGAAGCATTTAAAAATCGCCTACAGTAGTTAAAGATTTAACATTACCACAAACCGCCATCGTTCACGAAAATAGACTTTCCATGTATGTGGTTTTCATTTAGATCCTAGCAAAGACCAATTTTTCACAGAAAATAGTTTTTTTTTCTTTATTTCATGGATAAACTTTTAAATTGTTTTTGAAGAAGAATATGAAATAGGAGAATTTGCCCGAAAGATTTTATAAAGAACATAGTTGATTGATTAAAAAACTTAAATAAAACATAACAGTGAGAATAGCACATTACATTTTAATTCTTTTACAGCATTGTTGCAAAAAAAATTGCTTTTTATCAATGGCGCCATTTAAATTTAACCTAGTGATCAAATAAAATGTAATTTTATATTTATTTTTAAAATGTTTGTTTGAATTAAAATAATCTTTCGTTTCATAGATAAATTAAGATATTAATTAATAATTTCATTTAATTAGTGATATTATCTAATTTGAAGATCAATATTTTTTCTTAACATAATACATATACACAATAATCATTTTTATATGCTGTCTGCATTTCAAAAATTATTTATAAATTAAATATATTGTATTCCAAAATGCGCCTGAAAAGAAATAATGTATAAGTTTAATATTATTTATAATCTCAAAATAATGATCAATTTAGTAAAGAAATTTTTTAACTGATCAATAAAAATATAATAAATGTCCCATTTATAAAATATATTGATCCCATTCATAATTCTAAAACTGTGAATATTAAATTTAAATTAATAATATTTAAATTTAAATAATTAATATCTTTATAAATTCAGTTCATTGTATTCTTAAAGAAAGATCATTTATATCAGATATAATTTTTTTTAATCTGTAAATGTTCAGAATGTTTGAGTACCACAATTAAAGATATAATACTTAATTACACTGTATATAAACTATAAAATATGTTTGAATATATTGCATTATATAAAATTCAACACTAACTAGGAATTTAATAGCAGATGACTGCTAAATCTTATGCTTCATTCCAATATTTTGACATATAAAACGATCTGGTTATAGAATAAATGGAACAATACCGAGTGTAATGCTTTCGGAAACAGATAGGTAGATATGACCGAATCAAGTAAAACTTATGTTACGAAATTTCGTGATTCGATAATTAAACTTCAACTATAGTTGAAAAATCAAATTACATTTTCCTTTCTCCGAATGCTAGATAACTAATGATAGATATGGTCGTTTGAGAGCGAATAACAGAAAACTCTATTAATCAGTTGAACGAAAACATGTTTTTTTCAGCTAAAACTCAGCATCTAATTGTTCGGACCATAAAATTTCATTAAACTTTATTTTTTGGTTAATGAAATTTAATCTTTCTTGGAAGTGTTTCATTCAATATCATTTATCCTATAGAAAAATTGGTTAAGAATAAATGAAACAAATAATCGGCTTTAGAAATCAATTACAGTACTAAACTTTTCTACAATAAAACAAAATCGTGATGTATTGATTTAATAATTCAATTCATTTTTTTCCTAAAGAAAGTTACATACAGTATTGTAGGATTTATACCATTCTTCGTGATTATTAAATATCGTGACCCACATTGTGGCCATTGTTCATCCGGCAACTGATTGAAAATTTTTTTACAAAAATAAGAATTTCCTCATTTATTACACACACTGTTCTACTTCCGTATAACTTTTTATTAAGTATTATTTTATTAATTAAGCATACATTAATCACAAGGTTTTAATTTAAAATTAATTTCCGAAATATATAATTTTAAACTGATTGGCTGTTCGCTACGTAATCGTAACTCCTGAAAATACGCCCCATCATTATTTATGATAATATAGTATCATATTTCGATGTTGCTATATTATTACAATTATCCTGTTGTCAATCAATTAAACTTTCCTTCCAATTGAAAGTCTGTTATTCACATTAACTTGACATTTTAATTTTGGTAATACAATACTGTATTTTATTTTATACATATATTTTTAAATATTTCTATTGGCATTATTTAGCTACAGTTTCTCAAAAATATTTATTTAAATTTTGTAATCAATTTTTAAATTTCTGATTCGATCAAAAATTATCATTATTTTGGTTTATTGAAATATTTTGTCATTCAAATAATTCCATTCCTCTATTTTAAATTTTTTTGATATTTTAATTTAAAATATAACTTTTTAACTGTAATTAATCGAATTTTTATGTAATGAATAAAAGAAAATATTCAGTAAATTTTGTTCAAATATCATTCGTATAAAATTTTATTCTTTCATTAATTATGGACTTTTCGAGTATCAAACATTATTAAATTTTTAAAATTTTCCATTATAAATTGTAATTTTTACGGTTTGTAGCATTCATTTGAGAAAGTTGATTTCGTTGGTTGAATAATTTTGACTTTACAAATTTTGTTTAATTCTTTTGCATAAACATCAAAAATTATTTCATTAATTGAAATATGATAATTAAGTTAGTGGCCGTTTATAATGTTCAGTATTTCAGACAGGATATTCAAAATTTGAATAATACTAGAATTTAAAATCAGTAAAATAGATTTTAATAGAGAATTAATGAAATTAACGAAGTCTTGTGTAAAATATTTACTTAACTTATATAATTCGATATATTATACAGAATTTTAGAAGATAATGAACACTCAGCAATTTACTGAACAAATTTATTTACGAAAATTACTTAACATTATATAAATATTTGCTCGCTGTCAAAACTTATAAAACTTGATTACATTGTCTTTAAATTTATAGCTATAATAAATTTTTTCTTTGTTCTAAAATATACTCAGAAATAAACTGTATTAAATATCCCATGTGATTGTTATGAATCATTCATGTAATTTTACTTAAATTCGAATTTTTCTACCTCTAAAACTGATAGTTAAACTAAATTTAACAAAAAAAGTTATATTCTTGCAAACGGATTTTAAAAGTTTAGTGATGTAAAAGTTAATGAAATTAGAAATGAAAGCAATGATCTTAGAATAGATATAGAGTATTGAATTGACTATTTATTGTTTTTACATGAAAGAAAATTTATCTTTGTTCAAACTTTAAGCTGAAAATTTGTAGAAATATACAAAAGAAGAAAAGAAATACGAGGAACCTAAAAGAGATAAAAATTAACGAAAACAGAATATTTTATTTAGAGAAAGAAATGTGGCTCTAGAGATTCTGTGATAATAGAAACATTGAATGGGGAATGCTGAAAATTTATGTAAAAATGCGTGTGCATAAAATTAAATTAAAAGAAAGATTCTCTGAAACATTAATTATACTTTCTTGAGAATTTCATTAGATTTATTATATAAATAATTAAATCTTATATTTGAAAACACGCATATATGTCTCTCACATAAGTTATACTCCTGTTTTTAGTAATATACTTTCAGTTAAAATAAATTAAGATTTTTACTATTTAAACATAAAAATAGTCAAGAAAAAAATGAATTATTTTTTAATACAATTAATTTTAAAAATTAACAATTAAAATTTCAACAATTAAATGAATGGAATAATGCAAAACATAAATAAATAAGAATAATGTATATTATTGTTATACCTATAACGGTATTTAGAAAATACAGTTTTGCTATTATGAAGTTGCAAATGAATTCATTTTATCATCTCCAACTGCTATTAGTTAAAACACAAAAAAATCAAAGAAAATTCTTTCATATATTGCAGAAATTAATCAATTATTGTAAAGAACTCCATTTTCATGGTAATTAATGTAGGATTTAATAAAATTTAATAATTTATTATTTTTTATTATTTTTACCATGAAAAATTATTACTATAGTTGATAATTAGTGTCCATTAGTAGATTAAAAGTAAGAAAAATAAAACATTGAATAATATAATAATAATAATAATAATAATAATAATAATAATAATAATAACCTTCCTATATATATTATTACAATAATGTCTTCGCCATTATGATCTGATTAACTACAGAATTTTTTTTTAATTTAATATTTTTAAAAGCTTATGCCTACTATATGTAATGATGTGAATTTACTTTTCAAATTTGCAAATGTTCATATGAAGGAGGTTTTTTTAAACACATTCAAAAAGCATTTACAAATATGTCACCATTATCCAAAATGCTCTGGACCTGAGGTTTCCCAGGTAAGAGGTTTTTCCGGTATTTGATGCATCTCATGTAAAATCTAATATAATATTTAAAAAGTACAAATAAATAAATCAATAAATATTCTGGGTTCAACATTAAGGTATTTTGGATCAAGTAACAATTTACAGAAGTAGAACTTTCATATAGTCATAACCACAATGAATAGTGTTGCGCTTATTCCTAGTTCCGCCACGACTGAAGTGGCATATGACGACAATAATCTTCCCTAAATAAATTGAAAACTGCATACTTTAAAATTTACAAGGAAATGCAAATTTTTCAGTTCCGATTTTAGCGAGTGTCCAACAACACTGAGTGGGATTACACTTCTTTCATCATCATGATATAACATACATTTTAATAATAATATACCATTCTACTGTAATGAGAAAAATTCAAAAATATGAATTGAGAACACGATAACAATATTTGAGCAATAGATTAAAAATAGATTTAATGGCATTACATAGCGAGAAACTGATTAGAATGTGTTCTAAAAAAGAGTATAGAATTATTGCATAGATTATTTCAATGGAAGAGAAAGATTACATGTTAAGTGTTTATATATTACTTTTTGTTTTAATGATTTTATTTTAATGATTGAATGTTTTAATGATAATATTGGGTGATTAAAATATATAATAATAGGTGAAACTATAATCTGCCTTATTCAAACATCTTCACTCCATATGATTACCATGTAGAATTCTGCACGTGTGTATACTATGTTCTTACCATATTCTGGAAAATAACCAATTTTCAGAGCATTCTGAATACTGAGATGTTGGATAATTGATCCAATATCTGTACAGAAATTACTTTGTGTATTGAACTGAGAATTTATACTATTTTTAATATGTTATAAAATTTAAATTATTAATAATTTTATTAAAAATGAATATGATAACAATAATATATATATACAGTCAAACCTCTTTGTAGGGGATCGATAATCTTCCCCCCGAGAGATGAGTTAAGGAGTTTGTCACCAATACTGCAATATGATAATAGGACGTGTTATGTTTCGTCATTGTTCTCTTAAATAATGAATTTCGACGAAATGGTCTATTCAGGTGTCAATTCAAAGTCTAAGAAATGATACCTGAACTATCTGTAAGTAAAAAGAGAAAAACATCCCCTGGGAAAAAGAGGTCACGGTATTTAAGAGCTGGTGCACCCTCAATCGGGGCTTGCTTGCTCTAACTTGCTCGCCGAACTCGTTTTTCTCCATGACAACGAATTCTTCTATCGTCGACCATCTTCCGATTACTCTGGGGTATCACTGAGAGATCACATCAGGTCCAGAAGCCCCGTTTAATCCACTAGACTCCTCACCAATCATCTGCCTGCAACTAGTGCATCATTTTTTTTCTTTCATCATCGAATTCCTCGCCGAATTTTGTGAAAGGACTAAAGACTGATATCTTGGACTAAAGACTTTGCTCTATAGCTTTGTGTTGATCCTTCAACGATCAGCCGACGTTAAATTCAGTGGTTGTCATCATAATCAGCATAAAACAGGTATCTCTCTCAAATGTTGAGAGTTGTTAATTGTGATTTGAAAGTCTCTGTAATAAAGGAAGTCGTTTTGTTAAACGTTGTCTCTGTTCCATCTGCCGAACCTCATTACCCGTCCTTATGCGCACTGCTTACCGCTCTTTAGGCCGACGCCTGTCAACAACGTCCTCGGGCTTGTGGGCCATGCAGGCCTCACATTTGGTGTCAGGAGTGGGGTAGAAGAGGTTTAAATCGGGCCTGAAGAGGACCCGACGAGGACGAATCTGTGAGAAAAAAAAATTTTGTACTCTTCGAGATGGCTAATGAGGCAGATTTGGCGGCTCGGAGAGAGATACCTTCCATTGGGCCTGTGACTGCTTTTGCTGGTATGGTCCCCAATTATGCGGGTGAATCGACACAACAAGTTATCGATTTTTTTGAGACGATTGAGGAAATAGCCACTTTAGCGTCGTGGACCGATCGAAAAAATTAGGAATCGCCAAATGCAAACTTTCAGGAATAGCGAGGGAATATGCGTGGCGAGATTTTAAGATGAAGGACATAACAAATTATAAGGATTTTTAGGCGCAGATGATAAGGAGGTTTGCCAAGGTGCCTTACACAATTAGATTGCAATGATTTCATAGGCGAAGATGTTCAAACTTATGCCGTTAGATTGCAGTCTCTCGCAGCAGAGATGCTTATAGAAGTATCAAGCGCAAATGTACAGGAGAAGGCGATAGTGGACGAATATCAAAGAAGACAATTAGATGAGAAATTAAGGACTCAATTTCTCAATGGGGTTAATGATATGATAAAAAGATCTGTTATGTCACATGACCCAAAAACATTCTAGGAGGCTCTACTGGTCGCCACTCGCGAGGAGTTGATTGAACAGGTAGTTGCCAAACCATGTCCCTACATTGGACAAATCAAAGAAAGTGGAGAATTATGCGAGAGGAACGCTGACGTCATTGAACCAGTCACAAACGAACAAAATACGAATAGAACAGAAGAGCTAGAAACAATGATTAAGCAACTTAATGATAGACTTAACCGGCTAGAAGCGATATTAGAAGAGCAAGCGAATGCTTTTCAGCCGAGAGCACGTCCTAGAAATCAAGAGAATTTCCATTACGAACCACCGTCGTCACAGCGCAATTATAATATCTCAGGAATTAGACAGTCGGAATATTATAGGCTGTCACAAAATAGACCTATTTTTAAATGGACTTCTAATTATTGGGCTCGAAACTGTTGGGAAAAACAGATAGCAAATATTTCGCAATCGCAAAACTTTTGTGTGCTACTTGGAGGAGGAGGTCAGAGGTTTTGCAACCCACCTCCGTTGCCACAATATTTAGCAGCGAGACAGCCACCTTTTATGCAGCAAAAGTCACAAGGTACACGTCGCCATCGTAATCGTCGAAAGAGGACGAATACACGACAGGTGTGAGATTATATCGCCCGTAATCAAGAGAATAAATTTATAAATAAACAGCCGAAAAAATTTTGTAAGATAACTACAGTTAGAGAAAGACTGCACCAAAATAATCAATTCACATTTAAGGGAAAAGCGCACAACCTAACTGTGAAAGACCGATCCACACAGAAGAACACTGTCGCTTGAATTAAAATTAAGAAAAATAGGAAAAATAAGCAGAGAGGCAAACGTAATAACAAGCAATCCAGGTGTCAATTTAACAATCCATCTGCTAGAATTAAAATTGTTCATCAGGATCAAAATAAAGTTAAATCGCCTAAAATAAAATCAGTTACAAAAATAAAGGAAATTAAGCCTAGTAAATTTTCAGTTGGCGATAGAGTCTATATACCGCTGGGTGTGAAACGAGAAGTTCACTCGAGGTATGGAGGACTTTATCAAATAACTGAGAAAAATAGTTCTGTGATTTCCGTAGTAGAACACAGGAAAACAAAAAGAAAATTACAAGTGCATTTGAACCAGTTAAAACTTGGTATTAGGAGGATGGAGTTCGAGAAGGCCGAGGGATTTGAGCAGAATCAAACACATCCTGATTCCTCGCCTGGGAGAACTCCCGAGCAGGTCAATGACAATGGGTATGAATTATTTTCTCCAAAAAAACCAGAGCCCAGGTCGAATGAAGAACCGAGCTCTCAATCACAGTCTCATCAAAATTATGCCATGAGTAATTCAGGAGCTAACCCTGAAAAGATAGGGAACCTCTCTACTCCAACACGCTCTAGAATTCCGAGGAGAATAAGGCGACTAAAAGGCAATTTAAGGTAGAGACTTAAGTAAAGGTTTAGCAAGAGCAATGTCTCACCACCAGTCCACATTGGTGTTAAACAGAACTATATAGAAATTAAAATTATTAAGAAATAAAGATAAAGAAAATATATAAATAAGGAAGGAAATAGAGAAATAATATAAATTAAGTATAAGTCAACAAATTAAGAAGGAAGGGGAAATTAGAAAATAAGTACCCAGCATAGCAAAAAAGCATATATATTTAGAAACATTCATAATATTTTATATAATTGTTCATGCTAATATCTTGTATTTTACAATAACGGATTTATAGATATTATATTTTAATTATTAAGTGCATTTAACAAAAATCACTAGGCAATGTATCAATCGTAAATTTTATAAACGTGTATCTAGAACTAGAGAGGGACTTTTAAAATAAAGGAGAGAGATAATTCTATATATTTAAGGACATAAACATGTTAATTTATATTTTGGAATTTTGAATTTTAAGAATTGTTTTATATTTCTATGAAAATTGTAATTTTAAAAAATTATTTAATTGACAAATGCAATATTTAATTGTCGGGAGAGTTGTAAAAAAATATATATACAATGTAAAATGAATGTATCTTGATACAGATAGATCATTTTGGAAAGTGGGGAGTATTGTAGGGGGTCGATAATCTGCCTCAGGAGATGAGTTAAGGAGTTTGTTGCCAATACTGCAATATGATAATAGGACGTGTTATGTTTCGTCATTGTTCCCTTAAATAATGAATTTCGACGAAATGGTCTATTCAGGTGTCAATTCAAAGTCTAAGAAATGATACCTGAACTATCTGTAAGTAAAAAGAGAAAAACATCCCCTGGGAAAAAGAGGTCACAGTATTTAAGAGCTGGTGCACCCTCGATCGGGGTTTGCTTGCTCTAACTTGCTCACCGAACTCGTTCTTCTCTGTGACAACGAATTCTCCTATCGTCGACCATCTTATGATTACTCTGGGGTATCACCGAGAGATCACATCAGGTCCGGAAGCCCCATTTAATCCACTAGACTCCTTATCGATCATCTGCCTGTGACTAGTGCATCATTTTTTTTTCTTTCATCATCGAATTTCTCGCCGAATTTTGTGAAAGGACTAAAGACTGATATCTTGGACTAAAGACTTTGCTCTACAGCTTTGTGTTGATCCTTCAACAGTCAGCCGACATTAAATTCAGTGGTTGTCATCATAATCAGGATAAAACAGGTATCCCTCTTAAATGTTGAGAGTTGTTAATTGTGATTTGAAAGTCTCTGTAATAAAGGAAGTCATTTTGTTAAACTTTGTCTCTGTTCCATCTGCCGAACCTCATTACCCGTCCTTACGCATGCCGCTCACCACTCTTTAGGCCAACATCTGTCAACAACGTCCTCGGGCTTGCGGACTGTGCGGGCCTCGTGCAGGCCTCACATCTTTAAACAGCCACCATCGGTCTGAAGGTCCTCTCTGGCGGTAAAGGAGGGTGGCGGTTTATGTAGGGTTTATGGTAATATGCGAGAAAACATGTATAGACTAGAATGACATTGTTTCATTTAATTAAAGGTGATCAGATATTTAATTTTGTGTTGAGAATCAATCATTTATAAGTTCTTTAAAACTAGAAAGAATTCAAAATTTTCAAATACAATTACTGATATTTAATTTGTTTATTGTATCATACATTTATAACTTAATTTCATAAGTAGAGTTCTATATATAATATTATGTTTGGCATATGATTAACTAGAAATCAATTGAAGCACAAACATAGGAGATTAAAAACAATAAATTGTTTTTAATCTCCTACATTTGTGCTTCAATTGATTTCTAGAATAGTAATAATAGGATGAATTATTATATATGATTAACTTTTGAGAAATAACATAACATAAAGTATTATTGGATAAATATAACAATTATTATTTTTGGACAAATATAACATTTTAACAGGAAGTTAATCTGTCCAAATTTCCTGTATTTTTTTGTAGATGTATTGAATAAAAATAAGTGATTGTATTGACCTTTATATTCTTTTTCAATTATTTGAATCAGCAGCCATATTTCAATTTCAGCTGAATTTTTCTTTCCAATGAAAAATTATTTGAAACTATAATTAAAAGAATAAATTAGTAAAAATTCATATTTGCATATACAAAAAATAGGAGCTATTTTAATTGATGTTTATCTATATAAACTTTAAGAATTATAAATATTTAAAAAAATATTGAATAATATTTCAGTTATACATTTACAGAATTTTCTGTATAAACACAAAATAAAAAGAGATCAAATGATTTGTTATTAAAAAAGTTTATTCATTTATTTATATGAAGTTATTTTAGAATTTTAAAGCATTATTCAAAATTTGTTTTCAGTATTATAAAAACAAATATCTTAAAATATAAAATATTCTTCTAAATTAAAAAGATCGGGTTGGCGATTATTGAGGTAGAGAGGATTATAGAGGGAATTTCATGTTTTAACATAATGGATGAGATTTGTTATTGGCTTTCATCAGGCAAATAACAAGGATGGCGGTTTATAGAGGGGCGGCTTAAAGAGGTTTGACTGTATATATATAAGGTAACTGTGGGGCAAACGGACACGCTAGTGATATATTTTAAAATATTTCGAATATACTTTGTTAAAACAGATTATAATATTTATCATTATATTTGATAATGTGTAAGCTATCGAAGCACTTAACATTTACTTTTGTTTTAGTAGTGCTAAAATTTTGTAATAATTGATTTTAACAAAGAATGTGTGCTGTCCGTTTGCCCCACACTGTAGGGGCAAATGGACAGCAGTGTAGAGGCAGCAAATGAACATCCTCTTTTCTCAATCATTAGTATCATTGAGAAAAAGTGGCAAACAAAATATGGATCATTTCCATCTTCTATACGTAATGCATAATGTCTTTTCAAATAATAGAGGTTTTGCATACAATTTACATTATATTTATATAATACTCTGTATGCCTGGCAAATTTTTTTTTATTGAAGTTTAAAGAAGTTACAAAAGAAATTCTTGCTACTTGGGTATCTTTCCTGCTGGTGGCATCAACTTTGTTAACTTCAACTTTATCTTAAAAAATGTTGATGTTTTGACCAAATTTGGGAATCTCTACATTGGATCACACTCTCCTTCTTAATGTGTTATTTAGAATAATATATGTTTTAGCTGCAATTATTAATAGCATTCCATCAATTTTAAAAGCTTTCACAGCGAATATAACGTTTTCTTTCAACTAATTATCATTGATTTGAATTTCTTTCACCATTATAAATCATATCTGCAAAAGTGTAATTAATATAGAGAATGTGGGAAAATAATACGCTATACAGGCAACAAAATGCGATCTATTAATATAAATATAAGCCGTCTATAAATAACATTTGATAAAAAACACATTTTAAGTTTTAAATGGCCAAAAAAAAACACTTGTCCTTTTGCCCCCACCGAGATGTATCCGTTTGCCCCACCATCAGTTTTACGTTTTAAAGTTATAAAACTAAAAAATAAATGACAGCAGCACATTAGGGAACACGGTTAACGATTAAAAAGGTTTTTTAATTATTAAGACACCAAGCATAACATTTTTAAACTACGATTAAATATAAAACCCTTATTTATTAAAACAAAAATATTACTTCATGGCGAGTTTAAATGGAAATCTCTTCTTGCCTGATAAAGTTTCTAAGTTTAATTACAAATTCCTTTAACATTTCAATGGATTCGTTTGGTAAAAAATAAGCACATATGTATACAATATATAATATATTTCTAATATGTTGTTGCCAATTTTAATATCCTAAATATTATTAATTTCCTTAGATGATGTCTGTTTGCTCCTTATCCATTTGCCCCACAGTTATCTTATATATATATATATTATTTAGTTATTTAGTTATAATAGTAATTATTTATAACAACAATCATTTAATTTAACGAAACGATAAATTTTTTAAAAACATAACTTCAATAAAAGTTTGAAAATTTTCAAACTTCTTATAATTTTTATAATTATCAATATAAATGAATTCGGACAAATGAATTTAAAAAATTTAATAAATTTATTGTAATCATAAATTACCAAGTTACAAGTCAAATTAGACTATAAGATAGCCTTCATGGAGTGATTAATTTTTTCTTTGTTTCTCTAATAGTCAATAAAATAATCTAAGCTGACCCAATAAATAACTGTTCAACCCTAGCTTTAATAATAATATTAGATAAAATGAAATGAAAATTAAAATAACTGAAAAAATTCTTTCATTTCATATTCAGGCAGAAGTTACAAATAATAGTGTTGTTCGCTGACTATAAACTTCAATGCTGAACCAAATTTCACCATAAGATAAATTCTGATAAAAACTTATAATAAAGTATAGTAGCAAGATCAATATTTGACACTAATTACAATACTCTCTATATTTGCAATTCGCCACTCATTAACTTTTGCTGTAAGTTAGCACATTTATTGACTTGACTGTTCATATATTAAAAATTCTTCTATGAATAGAAACAGTGATATATTTAATTTGATATTCCAAAATAAGAGAAAATTGGGATAGTAGTTTATGTTTGCAGTTTGTACAGAATAATTTATAAATTTAATAAATTCTCAGTATATTGTTATTAATAATAAATTCATATATATTGTATTCGGTTCATTCCTCTATTTCCAGAGAACGAAAAAAATGATTTCTACAAAACTATTGCATGATTCAAATACAGTAGATAGTTTCCGATTTACTTTTAAATGAAAATAAACGCTTTACAGAAAAATTCAAATCAACTAATAAAAATTAAGATATGTCAGCATTTATGCCTATGTTTCAATTCAATTGACTGTGCCAAATATTTTATATTAGAAATAAGGAAATGCTTATCATTTTTAACCAAGCTATGACTTATAAATGTTGCAAATAATGCAGTCCATCAAAAGCTACTACAAACTTATCAAAGATTAAAGACATTTCTTTCCGATATTTGGATATTAAATGTTTATATATATCTATAATTAAAAATTATTTCATAATTTCTGGTTAAAATATATATGATATATCATATTGGTTTTCATAGTTGTCAGGTGATAAGCCTGTCTTCAGCTTATCCTGAAAATCTGGATTTGTTTCTCGATCGAAGCAATTCCTTTTTCTTTCCCTTCTTCCAAATTATTACAATACTAAATGGTAGAAAAAGAACTTTAAAAAAATGGAGTATCATAACATTTAAACTAAATCATTGAAACAGCTTCAAATTTTCTGAATCCGTATTTGGAGTTTTTAACTTTCGAAAACCAATTTAAAATATATCATATCAGTTTTCAAAAATCTAGTGATATTTTAATAAGTAGACATTTTACATTCGGTTATTGAAAGATGAGGCTTTAGGATGTAATTTTGTGTTTTATATAGTTTGAATGTTTATTTTTCCAAGTAAGAAATTTGTTCTTACTTGTATTAGAGCAACAGTTCACAACTTTCTAAATATTTTAAATTCAGGAAAAAAAGGCTCTAACGGAAATTGCACATTTGACTGCGATAAATCCACAGGAAAATGTAATAAAAAGTTTTCAAATAAATTTCCATTTTATTTACAAACTATCCATGAGATGTCCCTATCGTTGCTTATGTGTCAGTTTGCATTGACTGGTGATGCAGTTAATCTCAAACAAGTAAACTTTTTAATATTGCTAATAATTAAATTTCAATTCGATTATACAGATTTTCATTTTTGACGAGAAAAAATTAATTATTTATTTATAAAATAATTTGTTTGATAAAGACAACATTTAAACAAAAATTATTGATATCTTCATTTTTTTATTCTTCTTTTAAACTGTTTCAAGTTTTATTTATTTATTTTAAAATAAAGAATTAAAAAAATTGCTAAAATTCTTTTAACATAAGCTATTGGTAATCTTAAAATATTTTTGAAAATACAAAAAACTATATATATTTTTTAAATGTGAATAAATAAAATTGTATAGAAATATTCTAAATTTTAATATAAGTTCAGTTTCCCTACAAAAAAATAAAAAACGAAAGCTTGACAAATTGAAGAATTTAATGAGAGTTTGCCTATCTAAATTTGCTCTGAAAATCTGAAGATTTTTCGCTGTTAGAAGTTAAATTAGTTTGCTTGTTAAAACTACAATTAGTCGTTCAAATTAATTTCGCTTTTGTAACTACAATTAGTTGTAAAAAAATTATTTTTATTTATACTGTAATGAATTTTATATGTTTGCGGTATGCATAATAATCCATGCAGTAATAGTGTATTATTATTCACTTACTTATTTATTCTTCATTACAGGAATTGAAATTAAGTTTGACAGTAGTAAATGAAAACATATTTAGAATTTGGGATGATGGCTTTTACTGGGTACCCAGTAAAAGCCATCATCCCAAAATTACTTTTCAAATGAAGATGATTCAACTGTCGTCAAAAAACTTCCTATACTATTGAAAATATAAAAGACTAGTAGTATTTTCATTTTTGAAAAATATTTTTTCATTAAATATTTAATGCTTTCATTTCTTTTCAATATTTCTTTACAGAATTTTCAACATTTCTTTACAGAATGCTGGAATTAATATCTTAATTAAAATTTTTCGAAGTACTGTATTAGAAATTAAAACTGCTATTAATGACCATCGTGAAACAATACAAATACTAATTTTTGAATATATTTAATTATTAGATCTATTCAAATTTTATGTTAGTAAATATTAATACTGTATCTATTTTATTTCAATTTGTAAAAATATGCCATACAACATGCATTAATTCATTTTAATATTTTCGAATGCAATGAATATAGTCTACTATTTATAAATTTATTTAAACTATGATATAGAATTATAGATAATGTATTCCTCACCATTATACAATAGACACAAAGATAAAATTAAAAAATGTATGATGTAAATTTATTTTATCAATATACTTATGAATTGTAAATTGCAAAAAAATGATTACTAAAATATTCAGCAATGAAAATTTTTCGCTATTTCCAAAAAAATAAAAATAAAAAAATACGCCTTCGTAAAATTTTCAAAAGAACTCTTAAATATTTTACATAGACTAAAAATACTACAAATAAAGTTAATAATCTTTAGCTGAATAACTTGTTCTTTTAAGATCTTCAGATATTTTTTATATCTGAATATGTTAAAGAGATTTTTTACGATAATTTTGAACGGTTAAAAAATAAAAATATTCTTTAAATAAATTTAAATTATTGGATATAAAAATTTCTGCCGCCATCTACAAAATTTTTGGACACGTTATTATTGTCATTATTATTATTATTATTATTTTCTACTCGTTACGATCAGAGAACAAAAATAAATTTCTGTTTACACTATAACTTAAAATTTCTAACTTTAAAACTGAATTTTTTTATATTTTTTACTGATGTCAAATAATTTATAATGCACTGAAATATCTCTTTATAATAGAATTCATAGTTTATGGAATGTTTGTTATTGAAGATGGTTTTAATTCAGATTAATCTGGATTTGGAAATTTAATTGAAAATAAAATTAGTTCGGATAATCTAATAAAGCACAATTATAATATATTTAAAAATCAATAAATAATTAAAAATAAGTGAACAGCCTAATACATAAATAAATAAAAAATGTTTCATTCCTGCAGAATTGATCTAATGCTAATGTAAAATATTAAAGAAATAGCATATTGTTTAATTTTTAACGAAGAAAACATGTTTAAAGACACTGTTTATATAAACAACACAAAATAATCCTTAGTTAATTGATTCGGATAATCACAGCTCTATTATAGTATAAATATTTTTATAAATATTTAAAAGATTATTTGTATGAAATAAATTTCACTCAGTTCAACAGATATTTCATATCTTTGTAATAAAAAATGATATTAAACAAACCTTCTTTTACAAAACAAAAATTCTTGAAAACTAGCATCTGTATTTACTCAGAAAACGATATGTTAGAGAGAGAATTACAAAGAATTGCTCATGCAGTATTATTGATTTTTACAAAATCAATAATACTATAAATTTTAAGTTTACTAATCAATAATGATCGGTAAAATTAAAAATTTTGTCATCTATAGTATAAGAATATTTATTATGATGTTATTCAGTTTGATTAATTTAAATAATTTTTTTGTATAAAAGAACTATATAATTATTTTCTATAATTTTACATAACATTTATAATTTTATGTATAACTTTAATTAAACAATATTGTGTTTGTATTTTTTAAAATAAAATATAATGTTCTGATGAGTTTTATCATAAATGTAATTTTTATTAATATAGTATTTAATTAAAAAAATAGTTTGAAAATAAAATATTTGCATTCGATTTGGAATATTCAAAATTAAAAAACATTACAACTGAAACGAAAAAATTTATTACTGTACAGTCATATGAAACTTCAGAAATGAAGATCATAAACTAAAAGTTATTCCTCAGAAAGAAGCGTAATCATTTTGATTGATGACATTATCTGGAACTACTTCTATCAGAATCGTTGCGAATTTCTCAGAAATTGTCGATTTGTATCTTTCTATATAGATGGTTCCGTTCTATCAAACAAACATATTTTAAAACTATTTTTCTTTCTTCCTGATTGGTGAAAGACTGTTTTCTTGCATAAATTACATTTTTTCTTGGTTATTTTAGCCGAAATGTTTATAATAATAGACAATTTTTCATTTCTTCGAAAAACTTTATGACTTTCTGGAAATTTTTGCTTTTGATGAATTTTCAAGTATACAGATATACCGTAAGAATTATTTTTAGATGTTATAAATATTCATGCGGGTTAAACTCTGTTATTATTTCATATTTTTGTGTCATAAATAAGGCGTTAATGCTAAAAGCATACCGAAAAATTCTTTCTAAATAGATTTTTTACTAAAATAACGATTTTTATTTTCTGTTAAGAAGTTAAAATAGAAATAAATAATTTCTTTAAACAACAGTTTGATTTTAATCCGAATAAATATTAATTCTGATTCGTAATAAAATTTATATTGCGATAAATTTATTAATTTTATTGTTATTGCTTCTTTTATTCGGGTTGTTTCATATCTCTTGCAATGAACCGCATTTTCAAAATGATCGAAACTCATTTTATTTCTGTAACAAAGTTTGTAAACGATAAATTCTCTTATTCACAGCGATAAACAGAAAAAAGGATAATATTTCAAATCTGACAAGCCTTTGTATTTCTTACACGTTTCTGTGATTCTGTTGTTGGCTTTAGAATCCACAAGAATTGTCTTTCCTCATTGATTCTCCACCATAATGTTCAACAGACATGACACTTGTGGTACCATCTCTTTCTTTGATAGATCGTATCACCAAATGGAATTAGCCATGCATTCCATATGCGAAAGAAAGAAACTCGATGGACTAGAAGAAGATAAAAATATTGAAATGGGTATTCTATTATTATTATTATCCATTTATGCAATTTTTACGAATCCATTGGATTTTTCTGATATTCATGCATAAAAATTCTTTCTGTTTATAAGAAAAAGATTTGATTTTCTATCAACAAAATATGTTTTATAAACAAATATTTTTCTTTTTATCAAACATCTTTTTCAAATCAATTTTTCTTTTCTACTTTATCTTTAAGTAAAACAAATACTGTTTTATTTATTTTATTTTCTCTTTGCTTGATGCATAATTGACTTTTATATCGCTATTAATTTTATATTGTTTGTATTCGTTTTAGTTTCAATAAAATTATCAAATTAAACGAATTTTGATTTTCTTTAAGACAAAAATATTTAGAATAAGTCAAAAATATTTGAAGATTTTTATAATAATTGAAAATTCTCCAAAACTATTCATAATTCTTTTTTTATGTGCATAAATTCATCGTCCACTATAAAATTGTATTTTGTCAAGATTTTTGAACTGAATACCAATATTAATATTGATTTTCCTTCTTTATATTTATTCAGTAATATTAATTTTAATTATAAATGTATTATTATTGATCTTCTGTCACTAATTATGTTATTCTAAGCTTTCTTATTCCATAAAAAAATCATAAAATTTCCGAATAGATTCTCTCACGACAAATTTTTATCTTAATTTCTTTATATCAGATATTTATTTAGCAATTATTTAAATTAACTGGTTTATTTCAATCTTTCAGTTCAAATTAATATATTTATAACACTTTCTAAATATATAAATTATATTATTTTCTGTTTTTCTCTTCAATGCCATGATTTTTTTATAGAATTATCTAATTTTTATGATATTTATTTATTTATGCTTAAATAATATTTTTATTTATATTGTTTTATATATTACTTTTCGATAATCTAACATCATTGGTTTTAGATATTTGATAAAGGTTTAATCGATGAAATTACACACTTTCAATTTATATTTGTTTACAATTAAGTTAAACTCCATAAATCTTATACAGTTTGTATATTATTGAGTTTTATTTAAATAAGATCGGAAGAGCGGTTCAGAATAAATATAATATCTATTTATATTATATATGTAATATATTCTCGATTATCTGGATTAGCGAATGAAAAGTTCTACACGGATAATCCGAATATTTGTTTTATTGCATTTTATAAATATATATGCATAAAAACAACTTGTTCTTACAACAAGTTATTTGTTTTTGAGAATTCTTGAGATTTTTTTTCTAATTTATGAACTTTTTCCCTGAAGTTTTTCTCATTTCATTCAAAATCCCAGTGACTCATACAATTACAAAATCTTAGGTCAGTATCTTACTATGACTAGTTGATTTCTAATTTTTTCTTCACTATCTTTCTTTTCCTTTTGGAGTTGTTTCCCAACAGTGGTAACGATATTTATATTACTTGTATGTTGAAATCCTGGTTCACATGTATTACTTTATAACTATACATCAAGATTACTTTGTCAATACTTTCAAAACATTGTAAATTTTTTATTAAATCTATAAACTGATATTATATGTGTATATTTATACTGCGTAATTTTATGAATCAAGTAAATCAATAAAAAATAAAATATAATCATTTACGGATAGTTCGCAGCTGGATAATCGAGAATATATTGTAAGATAAAATTACAGATATATTACAAATTAAATAAATTATTCAACTTATTAAACAAGACAATTTTTTTATCTGTGTAATCTATTTGATTCACATTATAAAAGTTTAAGCTTGTAATATTTTATTAATAGACAATGTAATGATGAAAATATAAAGTTACAAAACTTTGTAGATTTACTATATATTTTTTAATTTCAAAATTGTTCTTTAATAAAAATTTCTATACTGTTCTGATATAATATTTATAAGAAAATTATAAAAAATTTAATGTAAAATTAACAATAATAAAAATCTATTATATTTTTACTATAGTTTATTTATTAATATTTGGAAAGAATTAAATCTTTCATTTTAAACAAATATGGGACAAAAACTGATGTCAAAAATTAACAACAAAAAATAGTTATTTAGACGGGGGGTTTTGTATGGGATAAAGTATAGAAAAAAGTTCTTAATGTCGATGTCTAAAAGCTTTTTTTCATTATATCTATATATACTTTTAAAATTGTTTTCTTTTATGATAGGAAGACATTTTGAATCTAGCGACTGTAGATTAATTTTTATATACAGACGGAATGGGTCAGTAGAAAATATTATTATTAGTTCTCTATCTATCCGTTATTAATAATCTTATTTATAAGTGAATCCGTTAATATTGAAACTTTTTGTATATAAAGAGGAAGCAATATTTTATCGTATTATATGAGGGCATCTATATCAATGCTAATAATATACTATATATTATAAGACGTTATATATAACTAAAACCTAATTAAAAATGTTTTGAATACAGTTAAATAAATGATTTTGCTTTATTTCCTATTATACTAATAAAATAAACAAATCTGAAGAGTTTTAATCTATAAGTGTTAACATAAATTTATATGAAAAATATTCCTTGGTATATATCATGTATAAGTGCACTATTAAATAATATAAAATTTACCTTTAAAATACAGTACTTCTGATTATAGGAAAAATAAGTAAATTTTCTTTTCTTGACTGTGTTAAATGATACGTGTCATCAGACACAAGTTATAAATAAACGTCCGTCTCTTAGTTTGTTTGCTTTAGATCTAATTAATCCTTCATAGAGAATAAGTCGATTGGGAGTGAGGAAAGAATAGTGACATGAAACTTCGTGTCTTATGAAGTATGTGATTAATTTGAACAAGATAAAATTTAAAAGTGTTTGCTGAAATTGCTAACAAAAGTTTTCAATCTTTGTCATACTAGATGCGAATAACAACAGAAATATATGCAACTAGTAATAATATAAAAATTCTTGTAGAAAATTACTTAATATACCTGCTATCTTGCACCAGATATAGAATGACATATAACATTAAATATCTGGTGCAAGATATATATATCATAATATATGAATCTTGCATGTGTATATATATATATACAGTATATATATATATATATTTTTTTTCCTTAAACTGAATTCGTTCCTTTTAAAAAATAACAATAAAATTAGGAAAATTTCATAATATATTAATCTTATATGCATGTTTTATTTTTTTTTAATATGCAGGATGAGCAAGAATCTTTATTAGTAGATGAAAACTTGAGACACTCTAGAGGATTTTTAGGTAAAATAAGGTAAATTCCAAAACAAATAATTATATAATTTTATATAAAATACAAGTATTACATTATGTTTGAATTATTATTTTTCAGACCATAATATCTATAATGAATGTATACTAACTTTTTCTATTAAGCGTCGCAAACAAGGAAAAAAATAATGAGCAGATAATCCCAAGAAAAATATTACATATATTATTATGTTATTAAAACATTTGTTTAGATATGAAATTTACTGTATAATCTCCAAAATATAGATACAGTTTTTGGAACACCCTGTATTTATATTTCCTTTCGAATTAAAATAAAAAAATGATTTAATTTTTATTTATGTAAATCGCATTAATGTCCACAAAAACATTTAAATGTTTAATTATTTCAAAAGTCCTCAATAGTGTTGAACATCGATAGCAAAACATCGATGTTTAGCATCGATTTTTTTTTTTGTGTATTGTCAGTAACAGCTGCATTGACATATTCTTCATCTATTTCCAATATTTTATCAACTGCTTTAGTTTATTACTAGTATACTGTTCTTCCAATATAAAAACATTCGATGCCACATTGCATAGTTTATTTTCCTCATCTATAAAGTGGACAGTCAAGTTAATGTAACTCCTCTTCTGGATGTCTATCCATAAATTAGTTGTTAATAAGCAAATCTTGTTGAGCTGTTGTTTTACTATGGATATCATATTACTATATTTATCGGAAATTAGTCTTTTAATCGTTGGTTGAGAAGGAATTTTGTACGAAGATGCTATTGTCTTTTTATGAAATGTTGAAAACCTTCACCATCCAAATACTCAATGGATCATTGTCTTTACACACCATAAACATAAGAGCTTGATTTACTTTATTTTCTGTTAATTCACCTGATTTGAACTCTTCAATGATCCTAAACGTCACAGAAATTTTTTTAGTTTTCATGGGAGAGGTTGTGACAATGATGCTTCATCATTGTCTTGATAACATTTTTCTTCCTTCTGCAAGTCTTTTTGAACTCCAAGAAATTGTGGATGTTTGCTTTCAAAATGACACCTTAAATTCGTGGTATTACCACTAGTTTTCAGTTCTTTTGAATAATATATCCAAGTTGCAGAATTACTTTTAACAAAATATTGCCACAGTAAGGTTTCCGGAGGCATACTTACTGAGCTACAAAGGTATAAATACTATGAAATTAAAAAAAAACCGAAAGCATATCGAATATTAATTAAATGACGATGATAAAGTGTCTAACCTGGCAAATATAAGCACTAAATCAATATTGCCAATGGATTGTTCGATTTTTCCTAATACAAAACTAAAAAATTAAATAAAATCATCACCAATTATAAAAAATTCCATTTTATAAAAATATTATGGTAATATTACTTAACCCAAACGTCAATTCTACTACATAAACAGAAAGAAACATTAAACATCGATATCAAAACTCGATGTTCGATGTTCAACACTAGTCCTCAACGTAGAGTACTTTATCTCCAGTCATATATTAATATTTATATGAAATAAAATATTTAAATCGATATTAAATGTTTACTTTAAATTTATTTCAACATATTTTAAAATTATCTTAAAATATTAAAATTCAACATGGCTTAACAAAAAAATCCTAATTTATAAAATAACAATATCGTTTAATTTCAAAATTACTCTCGCCAAATTAATTTAATACTGCAATTGTTCGAGAACTTTTACAGATGATTAAAAAAATCTTCCACTTCTATACCTTAAATTACGACAAAATTAGTTGTTTACTTGCATTTCAATTTTACATTTAAATTATTTTTATGTAAGTTAAAATATTTAATTTTAAAAATTTTATGACTAAACAATATTCTATTTTTTATTTTATATTTATTTATATTTTTATTTCCGTAAGTATTTTTAATTTTTTATTAAGAAGTAAAAATTATAAATAGCCTATAGTAAATAAAATATTATATTTATTTATATGAAAGATATTTTCACATCTTAAAAGTATTATCTACGACTGTTTATCATTTATATTGCTAGTTGTTAAAATTTTTTCTGCAAACTGCAGAATATATTTATTAATTGAAATATTTTATGTGAATATTGATAGTTTATTTTATTATTAGAAAATTAAATTGAATGCATAGTTTTGATATAATAATATCGTTATAATTTTCTATTACTGTAATTCTACAGTGTACATTCCTCTAATAAAGAATACATAATATTGAATTACTATTGATATACTAGTATACAATAAAGTATTACTTATTAGAAATATTTTCCAGAATCACATTAAATTTTAATTATTATTTCTTATAAATACTAATAAATCATATCGAAATATAAATTGAGATTTAAAAACTCAAAAAGTTACATCCAATTTTGTTGACATTTACTTGTTTCAAAAAGTTATTCAGTAATACTACAAGATATACAAAGTCCGGGTATAAAGAAGATATGTTCTTGAAAGAAATTATAGGTAAATAGAGTAGAATGTCATCAATTGCTTTTCTGGATTATTTTTTGTTTATTCATTTTCATCAAAATTGTTATTTAAATCTGTTTATATATTGTATTAAATTCCAAATGAAAATAATTTTTATACGCTTTTAATAATTATCAATACATTGACACAATATACTGCTAAAATAAAAATATTCCTATCGTATGTAATACTATTACATATGCTGTACTATTAGCTTAGTATCCAAAAATAACACTGATTATATTTAAGATAAATAATATTTTATTACTTGCAAATAAATTTTATCATCATCTTTTTTATGCAAATACAATTACTATAATACATAATTTTGTGTCTGACTATACTGTATTTATTCCGATATACTGTAAATGTAGAAGTGAAGTAGAATAATTATTGTGTTTCAACACAATAATTATACTGTACTACATAGACATAAAAGTATTCATTGCTGTTTGTAATCTCAAAATTTCAGAATCGAAATTTTTAATTTAATACATTAATATTATATAAATATTTTATTTAAAATGCAAAAATGTTTCATTTCCTCCTAGTATAATACTGTTTTTAATATTTTATAGTAATAAATTTTTAATATTCATCTACACTTTTAAAATTCTTACATTCAAATAGAAATAGACTTATTTATTGTTTGTGCACAAATTTAGTCCCTATAATAAATAATAAGCAATACATACTGCTATAAATAGTATGCATAGTTATTTTTACATATATGTATACTATATATATGTGTGTGTGTGTGTGTATAATAAATTTATATTGAATAAATATATTTAATATAAATTTGTTACATACGTATATATAGTATACATCACATATATGTAATACATATTTAATCACATATTACATATACTGAATACAGCATACATATACTGAAATAAATATATTAATTTAATTCGTATAAAAATGCAAGTACACTTACTAGTTTTAATCTATACCAATATATGTATTAAAATAATTTTATAAAAATTAAATTTTATATGAAACTAAACTATTATAAATATCAATTCAAAACATTAGCAAGTTAAAGATTATGCATTAAGTTTCCTAAACTTAATGCATAATTTTTAACTTGTTAATTATAGAAATATATATATAAATTCACTTCCAAACTGCTGATAATATATAAATAAATAAAATAAACAACTGGAATTGAAATTATCATTTACAAAATGACATATCCAATTATTTGAGATAGCAGAAATGAAAAAAAACTATTTAGGAATATTATCATAAAATTAATGCCTGATTTGGTCACACTTCATGCGAGAAATTCTAAATATTTATTTTTCACACTTGACGTGAAAAATAAATGTTTAGAATTTTTCTTTCCATTCTCTTATCATCGTTCTTACTGTGGTTAAAATTATGTTTTTATCTTTTTTTTTAATTTAAATCAATTGACTGTTTCTATTGAAAGGACTGTTTCTGGTTTTTGTAATAGCCACTCAGAAAAATAAACAAATGTTAAGAAAAACTCTTCAAAGTGAAATTTATCTATCCAGACAAAATCAGAAAATATTAAATCATTAGATTCATAAATCTATTAGAAAATTAAACTGAATAATAATTATTAAGATTTAAAATAAACAAAAAAATTGGATAATAATAATAAGCAATGCGTAGAAATAATTAATGAGTAATTTTGCTATTGAAACTGAATATAATAATTTAAATAAAAATTCAAAAGAGAAATTAGTATGATTATTTCTAGTTTGGACCAAAATAAAAAATATAGTACAGTACTGAATTGTCTTGTAATAAGTCTATGTAGACCTATATAATTTCTATTTGTAAGTTCATTGCTTGAAATTGTTTTTCGGTAAATGTCTATAACAATAAAACTAATTCGATCTGAGAAAACATAAAAATGTTATTTTCGATAAAAGTTTTGAAATTTCCTTTTTTTTTCTTATTATATTCTTACTTTCGCTATTTTTATAGAATTAAAATCTTGTTTAGAATCTGAAATAGCAGTTTATAAAAGGAAAAAAACTCATTCGTAAAATTTTTCGAATTCTATTAAATTATTTACATTTAACTACTAGAAATTTATGAATTTTGAAAATTAAATTGTAAAATTTATTTTTATATTTATATTAGCTGTGTAAGTTCAAACTGCGCTTTTAAGTAGTACTTGATTCCTATCTGTACAAATTTTGTTTTAATATTTAATTTTGATTAGTAATGGAAAAGTTATTAAAATTGCAAACGCTTTTATATTTTTCTCTTATTCATCTCTAAATCTATATAAATCCATTTAGGAAAATTTTATTATTAAAATTTATAATACGATTTGCAATTTGTAGGATTTATTGATTGTTAGACTATTTTATGAAGGTCATATTTTGTTTGCTTTTGATGAACAATTTTGATTACCTGATAATATTTTTATCTTTACAATTTTTATAGGAAAATAATTTAACAAGATTGAAAAAGAATAGTAAGGATTATTTCATTGATTATATATTGATTATTTTCCTTATTAATGGGATTTAAATATTTTACATTTCAGGTTATATTGATAATTTTTAAACTTTATTCCAATGATTGTATTATATTAAGAATAAAAATATTCGTTTATCTATTAAATTATGAGTATTCTAATCCATAAAATTATGAACAGCTATCTTTGTCTCGAATTTCGCATTATTTAATATTGGATGTATATAAATTTTAGGCAATGGTCTCTTTCCTAGAAATTAACATTAACTCCCAAGTAAAATTTTATTTTTACATTTATTAAACCAGATAAATTTATCTAACATTTTTTTATTTTTAATATAATTTATCTTAGTTATATATATGTTAAAATTTTTGGCTCCATATTTGTAGCCTATATAACGAATAATACAAATATTAAAGATCATACAATTGAATTATTGTTAAATACATCTTTGTGAATAGAATTTAAAATAAAAAATATTATCTTAAATTGAAGTAATAGAATTATTTGAAGTGAATTCTTACTTTAATATTTATAAAAATGCTATTCTCATAAGGTGGAGTGGGGTAAGGGCGTACTTGGGGAAGTGCATTATCGGGATTTTTTTATAATAAGATAATCGAAATTTTGCTATTTGATATTGTAGTATTCTACTACAAGTTAATATCGATCTATCGACATAGATAACTCACGATGAATGATGAGAATCCAGCATTTACGTCGACTTTTACAAACGGGTCGCGTCCGAACAGCAAACAAAACTTTAAGAGCATTTTAAAAGTGCAATAATTCTTAAGGTAACTTCATATTAGGAGATATTTTTTTAGTAAGTACGAAGAATATTGATTAAGGTTTACATTACGTAAACAATATTTTTTGACATTTTAAAAGTTTTTGAGAAAAACCCTGGTAAGCTCTTGCCCCGTAAATATTGTTACCTGGGGAAAGTGCCTAACAGCGCCATGGGGTAAGTGCCTATTAGGCTGTTCTGGCCTCATAACGCGTTCAATTTAATTTTTTCGTGTTTTATATTTTAATCTATTTATTAACTTCTTTTCCTAGCATATAACATGGGTCCCAGTACGTCAGAAAAACCAATAGGGGCGATTATTCAAAAGAAATGAACGACATCCGAATGTTGTCCGAGATGACGATTGATAAATGCAAAGATATCAATTAGAATTTTCATATAAACCATTTTTATTCGATAAAAAACATTTTGTCATATTTCACTATACCATCCCCTCACATTTCACAAGGGGAGGACACAACCTCCATCCTCCTGCCTGTATGTTAAAGCTGATTCGATCAGCTTTAACATACAGGTTGGGGGCCATCGAAAAGTGACTAGTGTAAAAGAGTTTAGGTCAGTATGCCTTCGTTTTTAAAAAAAATTAAGGGCAAATGTCATGAATCCGGACCGCGCCACTTATATACCTAAAAAATGAGATGTCTTTCAATCAAAACGGCGGTGTAGTGGTTAAGTCGCTTCTCGGTGGAACCGAATATTGTGAGTTCGAATCACGCTTACGTACTGTTTTCTTTTTTTTTTTTTTCAAGTGAATAAATTAAAATATTACTATCAATAAAACTTCAGATAAAAATCAAGTTTTTTTGGTCATAGTTACGTATGGGATAGCAACAATTCACACGAGTTGCTACTACCCCATACGTAAAGAGGTTTGAGCGCAAATGGCTATTTAGATATCACCCTACGCATAGTGAATTGGCAATTAGAGAGTGAGAGAAAGCGAGAAAGACGAAACAATAATTGAAAAGTGATTTTGCCAAATTGTAACTATGACAAAAAAAAAAACTTACTTTTCCCTGAAGTTTTATTGCTAATAAAATTTTAATTTATTCAGTTGAAAGAACAAGATATGCAAGCGAAACTCGAACTTGCAACATTCAGCTCCGCAGGGAAGCACCTTAGCCACTACACCGCCGCTTTGATTGAAATGTCTGCAGTTTTTTAGGCATATAAGCGGTGCGGTCAGGCTTTATGACATTTGACCTCGATTTTTTTAATAACGAAGGCATAATGACCTAAACTCTTTTACAGGAGTCACTTTTCGATGGCCTCCAACCTGTAAGTTAAAGCCTATCGAAATCGGTGGGACGGAGTTGTCCTCTGTCATTTCAAGAGTTCAAATCTCGTTTCTTTAACAAAGAATAACTCTAAAACGAAACAACCTATCATAATGCGGTAAAAAGCATTTTATAACAAATTTTTTCCTAATTCTGCTCGTGCCAATTAAGGTGCGTAAATAAACTTCAAAACTTTTTAACTTGCAAGTACGCTCTTACCACGTTTCGGGTTAAGTCCGAATAGCTGACATTTTATACGATTTTGTCGCAAATTTAAATTTTTCAAAAATGATTTAAACGGTAATAGGTGCGCAATGCGATTGTTAACGACCCTGCCAAATATTTATACGATCAGTTAAAATCCTTTCGTTTCTCAAATTTCAAGAGTTCGATCCTTTTTTCTTTAACAAAGAATAACTCTAAAACGAAACACCCTATCTTAATACAGTAAAAAGCATTTTATAGTAGATTTGTTCCTGATTCTACTCGTGCCAAGTGCGTGTTAATGGGTGCGTAAATAAACATCAAAACGTTTTTACTTGCACGTACACTCTTACCCCGTTTCGGGTTAAGTGAGTGATAGCTAACACTGTAAGATTTTGTCGTAAATATAAAATTTTCAAAAATGATTTAAACGGTATTAGCTGTAGAATGCCATTGTTAACGACCCTGCCAAATATCTATACGATAGATTAAAATACCTTCATTTAGAGCCCAACTTTGTAAAAACCGCTGTGCACTTACCCCACTCCACCTTATACATTTTTTAAAATTATAAAATATTTTATATTATAAACATAATATCATGAAATTTGACTGGATTTTTTATGAGAATTGAATGAATTTAAAATGTAGTATAAGTTAAAAAACAAATTGTTAGAAGGAGTAATACTCGATATAAGATATCGCACGTCTAATTCTGAAAAAGTTACTTAAATCTAAAGTTTTGACTTTAATCAAAGTATCAAAACTTTAATAATAATTGAGTTCTTAAATTTAATTTTGGGAAAAAAAATACTTGAATTGTTATCTCAAAAATCTGTAATATGATAACTTCAAATGATTTACTGTCCAAATAAACTGAAATATTTTGTTTTTTTCTTCTGGAGATCGAGAATCGAATTACAAAATCTCTATTTTTGGAAATCGAAATTCGGAAGTTCAGACTATCGATCTCATCATCACTGGTCATTCTCTAGTAGAACTCATTAGTGATCTGATAATGAACATAGTCGAAGTGGCTTAGATCATAATACAATTTAAAACTCTAAGAGATATAAAGGAATAAAAATTCTGCCTGCAGCATATCAGTTGAACCTTTTCAATGCGAGTCAAATGTTTTATACAGTCAGACCTGAAATGCTTTATAGTGAGAAGAAAAATGGAATTATTTTATTGACTCTTCTGTCCCAGTTTGCTTGTAAAGTTCGAAATAGTTTGAAAATATACAAAATTTACATAAAAAAATTTTCTTGTGTAAACAACTGAATTTTTATATTTTTCAAATAAGTACAGTATGTATATTTAATGTTCAAAATCAGAAATCTTTATTGCTAAATATATGAGACCTGATGTTGCTATTGTTAAAAAACTTCATTATAACTTGATTATTATGCCTATTAATACCGAAAAAATATAGGCGACCTGTTTTACAAAGCTCGATCTACATCCTTCTGCATTTATGACCATTATTTTCATGCGAGATAGCCACTAAAACACTAAATTTACGTTCGCAGTTTGCATTTACGACTGCATACGACGTAGATTCCATACATTATCCAGGAACAGGAAACATAATATCAGTCAGATTCGCCTGTTCCTAAACTGCTGCTTGAACTAAGTGTGTCTACATGTTTACTTTTTGTGCATTCTTTAATTATTTTTCCATTAAGTGTAATAGTTATATTTAAATATTTTCTGTGCTTTATTTTCATATGGAATATTTATTTTTTCGTAATTAATGTTTATAAAAATATGTAACATTTTTACAGAGATCAGTTTTGATATTTTTTGGATAAGAAACCAATTTCCAAGAACGAATCTGCCATTTATAACGTTGCGCCTATGAAGAATAAAGAATCAACTTACGATAGTTCTATAATATCAGATTTCCAAGAACCAATTTAGTGCAAGTCAGAAGTTTCCTGCAGTGTTCTAATTCTTAAAAAACAGACCATTAGGATTAAAAGCAGGATATCTTCTCAAACCCGACAGATTGATCCTGCACATAAATCAAATGATGTATGTAGAAAACCTTAAATAAAAATTCTTTTAGAATACAACATTAGCAGTAGGCCTATACTCCAACATTGAGATTGCTATATTTCATCTATAATTAAAACTGTATTCTCCTAGCTTTAATTATCTCATTTTAAAACTGTTACGATATAGGAATTGTGAATAGATTTGAATATATTAAAGTCACTAATGAAATATTTATATAAGGAATTTTTTAATTCATATTAAAAATAAATATTTTTTTTATATTAGGATTATTTTAATGTATAATTCAATTTTTTGCAGTTTATTCAATATCAAAATTAATCAAAACATAATTTCATAAATTTTCAGTTTAAGTCGGCACAAAAAAAATTAGTTTTGAATACTGTAAATTATAGTATAGTGAATATTAAAAAATTTCCTTCTCGATAATCTTGTATCAAAGAACGGAAATGAATTCAGAAATAATACATCCATATTTGCAAATATTTAAATTGAAATATATAAAAGAATAAGTTGTGCATTTATTATAATTATTCAGTTATTTTCATTTAAGCATGAAAAAATAAATTTAAACTTCTTAAATATTGTGTTTAGATGATAGCAACGACTGTATTAATCAACCATTTGGCTAAAGCTGTCACCAAAGTGGTGAAGTAGATTTATTCATAAGAAAATCGTTTTGAAATCAATATTTCAGGAATCATTGTCTCTGAAGCAGAACAGTTTTATCGAAGGTTGTTTTTTCGCCTGTGGAACAAGAAACATGTCACCGTATCTTGATGCATTCCAACATCGTCTTTCGATTAATTCATCGACCTCCTGCTGATTGTATCTACAGCTGTACATAGAATTCTTAACGAAGTCAAAGAGAAAAGCCGATTAACGTTTGGCAAGTAAATAGGATTAGAGCTGACCTGAAATTTCCCGCATTATTTATAAATGGCAGTTAATTTTTTGCTTATGTTCAAAATCACTTATTTTTCTTTGAAAGTCAACGAATCGTCCAAAATATTATTTTAAGAATATCTTAATAACATGTACAGTATATAACATCGATTTATAGATTTTTCTTACTGACATAAAACATAATTAAAATAAAATAGCTTTACATGAAGATTTTAAGTATATTTATTTCTTATAAAATGCAGATGTTATAATACCGATATTAACATACTGCATTTAAAATTTTATTATTTCTTAAATAACCTTTTAATTGAGTTTTAGTTAAAATTTCTCTTTCTTAAATAATAATCATTTGTTAGAAAATTTTAATCATTTTAACAACTAGCAAATTTTTATTAATTATAATTGTCAGATATAAAATTTAAAGAAATAAAAAATTTCTTTAAATTTTATGTCTAACAATTATAATTTTAACAATTTTTTTTAAAGATAATTTCTTAATGTAATTATTTTATTGCTACTTTTTATGTACATTAAAGGAAAATGTAATATATTGTATTAATTTTTTAAATATTCTAATGAAGCTAAAATTTTTTATTACATTGGATGGAAAGTTAATAAAAATATATAATAATAATAATCAGAAAAGTTTCGCGTAAAAATCGGATCTGATATTCGGAAAATAGAGGACAAAAACAAAAAAAAAAAAACAAAAAAAATTTGAAAATGAAAAGCAAAATAACAAAGCAAGTTTAAATATTATATAATTCAACAAGAAGAAATAAACCTAAAATCCTAAATATTTCAGTTTGTTACAGCAAAGAAATATGGACGTTTACAATCAAAATTATAATTTCATAAATATTGATTTAGATGTGATATAGAATATATTAAGAAAAATGAATTAAACAAATGAAAAATTATGAAAAGTAGATAAAATTGTTTCAGTTTTAAAAACCGTTAAAACATTTAATAATATTTTTATCATTATCATAAAATTCACATCCAGTATTCCTCGCATACATAAAATACCATAATTAACATAATTTTTAATAATAATTATACTTGCTAATTAAAAGAGGAAATAAAGTTTGTCATATTTACATTTAATGTATTTAATTTACCCGAAATTGGAAATTCAAATTGTATACACATACAAATTTGTATTAAATATAAATATAGAATGACAATCCTGTACACACAATTTCTAGTTAAATAAGTTTAACCATAATTTTAATGTTTCCGAATAATGGAATGTTATCAATTAATTTCAATAGTATTCAATACTGATTATAGAATATTCATACAATATTCTACTGAGAATTTATATATATTTATCCTAAAGCATTTTGAATATATATAGTATTTAATTATGGCAATAATTAAATACTAAATTATTATTATTATTATTATTTGCTACACATAATTATTAATATAATTAATAAAATAAGTATATAGCAGGCTTTTATAGTTATTTTGGTAATTCTTTCGTATAATATTTGATAATTAAAAAACGTTTCAAAATTAATATATGTTTATAATATAGAATGTTCATTGGTGCATGTTTGATTATAATAAAATTATTTTTCTTATTTCAACAAAACTTAACACATTGATGATGATAACTTTGGAATAAAAATCTATCCAGTGTACTGCTGGATGATTTTTATTTGTGTAACTTATATTATTTTCTTTCAAACTTGTGCTATTTTGTGTAATTGTATTTGCTTATAAATAATACAGTTTATTTATTTTTATGAAACTTCTTACATGAATGCATATCAACTGCATATTCTAGAATTTGTTCTCTGATTATTATTTCGCTTTAAAATGGCAATTGTATATTTAAATGATATATATTCAAGGCTACTAAAATTAAATTCTTTTCGTCTCAATGAAATTTGATAAACTGCTACAAACTGTTAAAAATTCTACTGGATTTACACTTCTTCAAGTTATTTCTAATTGAAATTCTATACCAAATCTCCAGTTATTTATTGTAATGTATGAGTCTATTGTTCTATTTTATTTTTAAATCCCAAGAAAACTGCTCTTTGATAATGAATATAAATTTACTAAATTTAGTAACATGGTAATATCTTTATTACCATCTTTAGCAACAAGCAGGATCGCCTATAAAGAGATCTCCTGAGGGAAGCATTTGCTTCTCACATTGATCAAGTTTAATTTTCTTCAACTACTAAAAATCAAAGTTTATTTAGAACCAATATTGAATTTAGTATTTTTCACTCCACCTGTAAGGCATAAAGCGTTTATCTACAGTTTATGCCTTGAAAACGGAACTGTTATTATTGTTGATAATAAAATACAAATAAAATAAAATTAATATATAAGTTGCAATATAATTTGGCCTATTAAATTATTAAAGCCAAAATTTATAATTTTTTGACGAGATGAAGGATTATGAAAGCAAGAAAACTCACTATAAATTCCTTAGAGTGCAGTACAGTTAATAACATTTTGGATAATATCACTAACTATTACATAATATTATCGCCTTCAGAATAATTCAATAATTTACAAATTCGAAAAGCATTCAGTAAAATCTAAGCATCTTCTGAATTCAAATAACACCTATCAAATAAAGCTTTAAAACTGACTGCCTTTAGTTTCGATAAGATTTGAAAGAATACACTACTTAAAAGTTTTTAAGAGCTGTATGCTATTCTGTATAAAAAATTCTATAAGAAAAACTATAATTAGATCCACGCTGTAATAAACATTTTCTCTTCACTGAAAACAGCCCAAGTCTGTGAATTTAAAAATAATTGGTTTTCCCAAATCTCTGCTATGATCTGAAACTTGTTCTTTGCTTATCTGATGGAGAAAATGCAGATAACATATCTAGCAGTCTTCAAAGCTAACTCAAACTTTATTCCACCGATCTCAAAAAGGATGATGACTTCTCTCATCTTCGCCAATCTTTTTCACCATCTAGTACATCTGTCAAGACTTACCTGGTCATCAAAGAGTACCTATAAAAAGAAAAACTTTCAAAATCAAAAGTCTAATAATCCAACAAAGACTAAAAAAATTCGGGGTCTCATATCGGTGGCAAGATAATTCTTTTGGATTCATCCTTAACTTGTTCTCATTGTGATGACACTTCCACTACCTTAATCCTCACTTAATCACTATCTGTCAGAAAAGTAGAAAACTGATTCAATGAGACAAACTAACTTCCACCATCATCAATTATATATAGTCTGATTTACACTTTTAAAATGCTTTAATTTTTTATTGACTAATTTTTTCGTTCTGCATAAACTCTTTCTTGTAGGTCAAAGAATTCTATAAATATATTTTTAAAGAAATTTCTGAAGAATGAAGAAGAGAGGATAAAACTTAAGTTTTCTTAATTCTATAAGAATAAATTGCAATTTTAATTGTGACATGTAATATTATTATTGTTGTAACAAGTTTAACTTACTATTTTTATAATAGTAAATTAAATTTATTACAATAATAATAATAATTAATAATTATAATAAATGAAATTTTTTTAAACTTTTATATTTTATGAGAGATTCGAATTTTATCTATATTTTCGTTATATCCTTATTATTATAAGAAAACTTAAATTTTAAATCGAGAACATTTTTCTTTAATTTATAGAAAAGGTGCTATCGTTTTTCTCCTCAATAAAAGTTTTATTTTTCTTATGTAAATCAAACGTGTAAATAAATAACATCAATTTCCAAATAAATTGCATGCTATATCAATGGTCAATTTATTCTAGCACTTCAGCTTAACATCGCTGAATAAGCCCTTCACTTCGTCTAGCAATAATGTTATGGTACTTTATTCCGATAAATGCAATTCACCTTTCTATGGGATCCGATCATTTCCTACATTCATGCTGCTTGCAATTTATCTAAATCACGTGTGAAAATAACTTTTCTGATATTGCCACTGTATCTACAATTTTTTTATTTCTTATTTGATGAATAGAACGGAAATTATACCTAAAAATAAAGATCAGTTCACTTACAATGAATTGATATATAGCGAACTTACACCTTAATATCAAAGAAGCGCTATTTCTTATAATCTTATATGTTTTCTTCATAGATAAATTTCTGTATTAATGCACGGTATATTCAAATTTAATTTTATATATATATAAAGATAAATTTCTTTCTCTGAAAATACCAAATGAATTCAGGATAGATAAATTTAGTACACAATATAATATAGCTATATTGAATAAATATAAACATTAAAAAAAAATATATATATATATAATTTTTTTTTAATTTTTGGTTTATTTTATTTTATTTTTTTGTATCAAATGTAAAAGTTTTAGGTCGATATTCTTAATAAAATATATTTTAAAATCATTGTTTTATATTTTTTTATTACATCTATATATTTCTTAAAATTAATTTACTTATTCCATAAAGCAAATAATCCAATTTGAAGTTATGAAAGAGAGCTGAAAGATTTTTTCTTCTTCTTTTCTCTTTATTCATTTTTCTTTTTAACGTTCACTAAACTCCTATTCATTTATGGATAGTTCAAAAAAAAACGAGATATTTGAAAAGAATTTATTTTTTCATGTATTATTAAAATATTCACTTTTTTTAATATTACATTGCATGTAATATTCAGAATGTATAATGGTAATAACCTTTCTATGATAGTATTCAAGACTTCTAAAACAATTGAATCAAACTATGCCAAATTAGAAATCGAAAAAATATTCAAATTTTTGAATAAAATATATAAATTATTTTTTATGTATATGAAATTTTTTATTATACCGGGAATTAATTTGTTATAAATTTAATTTGAAAAAGTGCAAGGAATCATCTTCTCAGAAAAAAATTTATCTTTGTACGCATTGCAGAGATTTTCTATGATATAATCATAGAATATAATATATAAATTTTTGATTCTGTATATAAAAAAATAAAAAAGATTCCATAAATACAGTATTATAAAATAATCTAAATTTTTATTAAATTTTCGATGCAATAAATAAAATATATTTTAAATAACAATTTTATATTCCTGTAAAGGATAGTCTATAAAATTTAACATATATTTTTCTTTATCATTAAAAAATTCATCGATATCATACTACAAATTTTATTTAATCCTAAACAAAAGAGGAAAATAAAAAAATGCTGTATCCATTCGGAAAAATTATAGTTTACTGTTAGATTATATTATTAGACATGGAAAGCTATTCTCTTTATGTTAAAATGGATAGACGAGTAATATTGTTTCGGCTTATTGGAAGAATCCGGGATCGATTCTTCTTTATCCTTATTCTTTTATCTTTCAGGTCAGCTACGTTAGGGCTGGATATCTGCAGTGAATATTCCATCAGTCCCGCGATATAAGCACTTTGTTATATCAAGTGGAATAAAACTGTAAACAACAAAACAAGCTACGTGAAATATTTTTAAAAGTTCTGTTTTTGTCAGAAATAGCCTGGTTTTTAATCCTCCATTAAAAAGAACGTTGTGCTTCGTTATAAGAAAAGTGCACTAAAAATAAACATACGAATACTGGATGATTCGAGAATATGAAAATTCTAAAATAAATATAATATTCACTTTATAAAAAAGTAATATTCAGTTTTATTTAGACTATTTAATAACCAATTTTTAACCGTTAGTAATTTTTATTTTTTTGTGATTTGTACGCATTTTACTGAAACAATTATGTTCTTCCAATTTATTTCATATTGAATAACAAATTATTTATTATTTCTATGATAAAATCAACATATTTTTACTTATTTTTGCGAATTATTAGCAATAATAATAGTTTTTATCATCTAATCAATAACAGGTTTAATTTTTTTTTTCGAATGTTTACAATAAAAAATTTATTTCCAGTTCTTATGAATGAAATTTTTTTAATATTTCCAGGAAAACGCTATAAAGGATATAAAATTCGAAAATTCGAGTTTTACGTTTCGTGCCTACAGCATCTGAAATATTTCGATAAAACTAAATATTGTATATAAACATTAAAACAAAAGAAATATTTCTTTTTACGCTAGCTTGTAACACATAGGTCTCAATATACAATTTGTAAATTGCATCATAATCAAATTTTTATGCAAAGCGTACTTGTAACGTTGATCTATTTCATACTAAAAAACTATATCGTACTGAAATTTTATATTTCTACATTCACTTAAACAAACTGTATAATTGATCTAACATAAGAAAACGAGAAAGATAGCGAATTGTTAAGAATTAATATGATTGATGTATAGATTCGATTTCATCGCGAAATAAATGGGTAATAACTACAAGTTGAAAATTTTCACAAAATTTATTGAAATAATATATCGAATTACTGTAATATTAACTTATACTGACGGAGACAATCCGCGAAAGAGCACAATAAATGTACCAGTGTAACTTATTTTAACATCATTTAGTTGAACTATAATCGGATATTATTTATAATTATGTAAGTTTCAATATTACGGATTATATTGAATAGAAAGTGATCTCGATTAGCGATACAATTACAATACTGTATTTAGAAATATTCATTTATATTGATAATTCCGCTCAAAACAGATTACATTACTCGACCTCTGCTGCATAACTTCAAAGATATCACGTCGAGGATATTATTCAATGCAGGAAATTCATTTTAATTTATTAAATTAAGGAATTTCTTCCATGTTGGCGATATGGAATTATTGTAACGAGAAAAATCTAATAATTATTCTTCTAAATACCACAAGAAAATTTTATATATTACGCCTACCGAAAGTCAAAAATACAGTATTAAAATAATTCTACTAATTAAATCACAAAAATTTTTTATATTAAAATTGCTATAAATTTATATTTTTAATTTGCTTGGATAGATGAACATGTTTACATTTCCTATTAATTTTCTAAAAAATCAATAGATTTTTATATTCTTTCAACAGATTTTTGAAAAAGGAAATTTAAAATCATTAAAAATAATAATTTTAATCTTATATTAAATTTGTTTCTTTTTAATTTTTAAATAATATAAATACTGTATTATAATTTATGAATATTTATTCAATTTATATCTAATAGTATTTACACTACTGTAATAAGCTATATTGTTTTCATTTTTATGATTTTTTTTTAGTTTAGCATACAGTATTTGTACAATTTATTTTTAATGTCATTGGAAACTTAAGTATCGAATGTAAAAACAAAATTTAAAGCAACTTTCGGTTAAAAATGTTTTTTACATTCGAGAAAATGTAAGAACAGTAGAAATTTTTCAGAAAATACACGTCCTAAAAACCTAGAAAAGTAGAAACACTTCAAGCAATATTCTTTTTTTCATAGAGTAATAGGGAATATTTTGCAGAAAGAAAGTAATATTGTAGACATAAATATTCTCGAAATGGTAATGCAAAATTCAGTATTTTTGTTTTTCAAAGATAAAATCATGAGTAATGTTTGTAACATCTTAAAAATTTAGATCTATTGAATTCAAATTTAAAAAATCTGCTCTCGTGATCTTTTAGCAAACGAAAATAGGATCTTGAAAACAGTGTGTAGTTTAAAATATATTACCTGTAATAGAACTTTTAAAAATGACGTATAAAATACAAACTACAATATATCAATAAACAATTTATCAAATAGTTTTTTCGTATGTCTAAAAGGCGAAATTAATAATATTCGCGAAGACTCAATACAAATATCAATATTTACTTTTCATTATATTAATATCATTATAATATTCGCTCAATTGCATTATAAAACAAATTGGCAGCAATCATTATGTTAATAAGATTGGTCGTAAAAGTATGAAATTGAGAAATTTGTTCCATTTACAGGACTTGCAATCTCATAAGACCACGAGTTGTTGAATTGTCTTTAAGCTAAGTACTATTAAATCATGAATTTCTTATAAAAATAATATATTGAGGCCCAAATTAAATCTGTTCTAATTCAGGCATCCTGTTAATGTTACTGATTAGGTCTTTCTTGCTTAACAGCCAAACATAGCTTACAAAATCTGAAGCGACAAATCCAAATAATAAAAAAATTATAGTTTGAAAGCAGCAGGAAAAAGTGAAAAAGGTAGTTTTCTTCTTTTAAATATTCTGCAGACACATTTATAGAACACATTTTCAATCAATTTCGATGCAATTTAGCACTTGTGTCATATGCATTTTGTTGATTAAAACTACCTAAAAATTTCAGTAAAACGAGGCAAAAAAACAAAAAAGCTTATTACTATATGTTAGTATATTGCCATTAGAAATTCTTAAAGAAACAGCTATTCTATTGATTTATCTACTTCATATATAAAAATAAATAATAAAAACTGCGAAAAAATCTCATATCTAAATTACGAGCCAAGTAGTGAAAATGATTTATACCAGCGTTTCTTAAATTGGAGAATGCAGAGTTATTGGAGGGGAACCTAAGAATACAGCTTTCTAAAATTAAGCTTAGCGTTGTGCTTCTGACCATCACCATCCTTCACATAGCCAGAATTCATTGTGAGAAATAAAATTTTTTTTGTAATATATATGAGTAAATATATAATTTTTTATATGAAGAGAATTTTTTGCATGCATTATAACTCGAAAGAAGAGGGTCTTAAAGAAATATACCATGAAAAAAGGATCATCAGGCTAATAAAATTTAAGAACCGCTGATTTATAATTTAGAAGTAGCTACTTGATTCAGGAAATTCTTAATATAAAAAATACAATATAATAAAGATACAAATAACTGTTTCTAAATTGCAAAAATTCTACTCTTTCACTATTCAACTTATTTTTGCATTTTTGCTCATATTGCATTAGACCAGCGTTTCCAAAACTATGTTCCGCTGAAGATCAATAAGTGTTCCATAAAGAATTATGAAAATTAATATGTCTCATATGATTTAATTAAAATACTGTGCCAAGTTGAAACTGGAGTCACCAGTTTATTTTACATAATTACAATTTGATAATAAATGTTTGTTTTGCCTAATTTATTTATTATTAATATTTATCTATAGTATAAATAATCAAAGTGTTCCGTAAAAATTTTAGCATTTGTGAAGTGTTCCTTCATAGAAAAAGTTTGGGAAACGCTGCATTAGACAATTCTTGTTTTCCTTATGCATAATAATGTGAACTTCTTAATAAGATATTTTTGTAAGATTTAATCTCTCTGAAAGTTGTTCATTTTAATTTTAAATTTTAAAGAATCTTAATTTAAAATTGCTCCACTATTATAGAATATTAAATTACAAATATCATCTTCAAATTATATCTTAAGAAAATTTTTTTTTTTAGATTTAATATTTGTCTAGATTATCTTAATTCGCAATATGAAGTGATGATAATGACTAGGGACAAAACTGATTCCTGAAGAGATTTATAGGGTATTTTCATTAAAAATTGGAGTTTTTGAGTTACAGTCGACAAATCACTTTGGATTATATTCTGAAAAAGAACCAAAAGAACACTGGAAATGATTGAAATTCCCGATGTTAACAACTAGCAATAATCCTAATTGTTCTAAGACCTTTGAATTAAAATTAAAAGTAGAATAAATTATTTTTGTTTTTTAATCAGTCCCACCTATAAACATTCATTCATATGCATTTTTCCATTAATCATTTGTTAAATAATTACTTTTTTTAATTCCTTGTTTCCTTTTTATTACTCTTAAGTCTTCATTATGATGAATTTCAATAATATTTTTTTGTTGTTTCATTCATCAACTCGGCATTCGAGTTCTAAACCTTTTATTTTTTTAATTAAAGAACATGATTAAAATTTATTCTGCGAAAAAATGAAATCTAGAAGATTAAAGTAAAACCTATTTAGCAATGTCAAGAAAAAATGATTAAACATTTTTAGTTTAGGATAATGTCGATTTACTGACCAAGACAGACATTTGTACACGATTGAACTGAATAAAATTGCAGATACAGAATCCTACAGACTTTATTATAAATGATTCTGTGTGATGCTGATGCCACGTCTCGTTGTTGCTATTGCTCAATATCAATGGCGTCATTAGCAATCTAAAATATTTTTAATTAAATAAAAAATGTATAGATGAACGACTGAAAAAATGTATTTTCAAAAATTTGCTACGTTTTAATTTAGCAAAGATTAATAAAAATAAAGTGCATTCGTAAGTTTATTGAGAGAGTTAATCGGGACTAGCATAAAATGTAAGACAAACACATTTGCCTCACATTTTATGCTTTTATGCAAAGTGTTATTTCTAGATAGAGAGCCTAAATCCAGGACATTCTTGTTTTATACGGGTAATATTTAGAAAATATATATAGGCGAAGTTGTCAGTCAGTCATACTGAGCTTCTATAGTTAACAATAAAATATTATTAACTATTAAAATTCTGTTTTATTGATTAATAAATATTAAAAAAAATTAATACTGAATTTATTGATCCCAGATAAAATATTTAATTTGCATTTGAGAGATTAAAATCACTCGATTACAGTTAAATTTAATTGATTGGAATTTTTAATGCTATTATTCTAAACTAAGAAAAAACTAAATAAAACAATATATTATTTTAAAAATGTTATAAAATTATTGATTATTTAATTATCAATAAATTCTGTTTTAAAATAAATCGATCATTTTTCTTAAAACGAAATGGCAGCATCTGCAATTTTTGACAAATATTTTTTTCTTTATTTTCTCGTTTTTGAAATATTGATCCGACGAAGGAACATTCCTGAAATTTCTTGCTTCTGCAATCAACTTTGAAATATTTTCCATATTTAAATTATTATTGTAAGAGCTACATTTTTATTCAGTTTTATTTTTCTTTTTTGTTATCTCACCGATTCAGTAAAAAAAATCGATTGTTCTCATTCATAATAGAAGAGAATTGCAATGAAATTGGAATTAATTTTTAATAATTAAACTAAAGAAAAGTTTCTGCGATAAAATAGAAAGTTAAATTTCTTTTTGTTATTGATCTCTCTCAAATTCAATATTAGAATATTTATATTGTAATTATTCTATATTTTCCCTAAAAATAGAATTCATCTAATCATATTTTTATAATATTTTAGTTGTAATTTCAGCAATGGAAGATAGATAAAAAATAAATAAGTAAAAAATTTCAGAATTTTTCAAAGAAACTACATACCAAAAATCTTCTCCGGATATTAAATTTATTAGGTAAACAGTTCTAAAATATTTTATTAAATGTTAACTTTATGATACGTTTTAAATTTGTAATAGCCAAAAATTGCTACACGGTTTGTTTGTTATGGCAATTTTTTTAGTTTTTTTTATGTATTACTCACTGAAAGAATAAGTTTACGAAGTAGCAAGTTTACATATAAAAACATATTGTATTCATGATAAAATTATAAAACTTGTGGCGCAACTTTCTTCAGAATTCCAAACAGTTGAATTCTAATTTTTTAGAAAACATTTCATAGACCGTAAAACAGCGGGAGATAAAAAAAAAGTTTTCTCTGGAGATAAATGCAGTTTGATCGTTCAAAATCATAATTTTATAACTACAACTTTAAAATTTAAATTCGTTAATGACTATTTCTTTCGACAATAATTATATAGGCTATTTTCTAAATTTTAACTTATACAAAATTTATTTTCTGCTTTAAATATCTAGCATAACAATAACATCATAATTACAGGTAATCTTTAAACATATTAAATTATAATTAACCTAGATTATAATTATCACATAGGCTAATAATGGGTAAACTGTTACCCCAATTATTTAGCATAATTAACATTTAATTTCCTGATTTGAAAATTTTGAATTATGCTATTTAGCTGCAAAGATGAATACTTTAGTTAATTAACAAAATATCTATAATATTTTTTGTATGCATTTTATTTATATCGATAAATATTTTATTATTAATTCGTAATTATAATAATTAAAAAAGAGAAATAAAAATTGTAGAGTTAGAAACGACAACATTTAAATTCTATTTTTACCAAGTGAAAATATAACTGTTTGAATACATCAAAATCAATACGAAGTTAACACTATTTATTATATCTGATCAATTTTTCTTCCATATTTGATAGATATAAAGTGCAACGAGTGCATATTTTGCATCATATTTCAAATTCTTCGAAGAAAAGTAAGACTACAGCACTTATCTAAATACCAAGAAAAATTTGTAGTAGCTCCACATCTTATCTACTTTAACAAACTTTATTTATTTTGAAAAACTTGTCCTGCAGACTAAATAAAAATTAATATATTTAAAAAGTTGGATAATTTTTCCGTTTAGAGTAAAGTCAGTCTTGAACACCATAATTAATTAGTTTATATATATATTAGATAATTAGAGGGACTTAAACAGGTTTTCAACAAGACTTCGCTGTCAAGATAAGAATATCTTGAATTTACCTATGAAAGCAGTAGTTGACAATTTAATATTGAAATAAATTAGAGAAAATTGAGGGATTAATTCGTGTCTTCGTATGACATTTTAAAAGATTTGAATTATAATCAATTTATTAATTCTTTCATTAATCTCAGATAAATGAATTCGCAGTTTGTAAAATAAAATAATAAAAGTTAATACACTAAATCATTGTTTTTGATTATTAGATTTTTATTGTTCTTTTGTAAAATTCGTAATAATAAATCAAAGATTGTATGTAAAAATAGATTTCTGTTAGAAGATAAGCGAAAATTATAAAATTCCTCTCTCTTCCATCATATTTTATACGATAAGTTACTTTTATAGATTTTACATCAAACGCCAAACGTTTAAAATTAAAAAAGTAGCACTGCAAAAAAATATGAATTTTATTTTAAATTTATTTAACGATTTTTATATCTTTTACGATTTTATTCTTTATTTCAAGAAATAAATTCTTAAAGAAATATAGTTGCTCATATAATAACGAAATAGATATATTGTAAACATTTTTATTAAGAAAAATGTATAAACTCACGATATGGAATAGATATCAAATTTTAAATCATATAAATTTAAAACGATTTGTAATTTATATTTTCTAATCAATGTCATATAAACGTAGACTTCTCCATTCGTGAAGCAATTTCAAGCTATCATCAGCAATCTTTCTGTTTCATTGGTTAAACATGCAAATGATCATCATTGGATAAAGTTTAATGGGGATTGATGCGAAGAGCAAGCAGAATATATAATCTCATGTACACAAATTTTACGATTCTCTTTTATTTCATGCCATAAATTGGTATTTAAATCCTTTTTATAAATAACATTATGAGATAATTTTATGGTAATGATATAAATAAATCGGTCGTTTTACAGTCTTTTGACCATAGATTAATTAATCAGATTAAATAATTAAGTTTAATGATTAATTAATCACTTAATCTATTTAATGGATGTTTAATATTAAGCGACTACAGTTCATCTTTTTCATAAAAATTATAAAATTTTATTTTCCTACTTAAAAAATTAATTTAATTTAAAAAAATTTTATCAAGGGAAAGAGCGAAAGGAAAGAGGTTCGTAAAAATATTTGTAATAAAATCTTTCTTCAAACAAACAATGTATATAAATAGGAAAACAAAAATCTGTTTATTAATATAACAAATTTTCGTAATAATTTAAAATAATTCAGGTACTAATTAATATTCATTAAATTTATCCCTTTATTTTGTAGAAAATATTCTGCAACATAACTGTGTGTGAATTATAGATAAATTATTCTTTTTCAAAATCGTGCAACATTTATAATCCTACCCATCGCTGACTATTGCGCGATTATTTATTTATTATAATAAAAATTTGACATTCTGAGTTAAAACATTTCTGTTTTTCTTTATTTTTTTTGTTAAAGTGCAGTTTTTCAGCACTATTACTGCAATTCTGATGAAATTCAATCCCTTAATTAAATACAGTACTTGCCTAGTCAAACGATGATGAATAATAGCTTTTGGGCATTTGGATAAAATAAAGCAATTTTTCAAAAATATTTGATAAATTTTATCCGAAAAATTATTTTATGATTGCAGTATAATGAAGCTCAATTTTCGAAAATTCTGCATGTAATAAAATTATATATTTGTCTTACTGCGAAATATAATTATTATTCTAAAAATAATAATTAAGATTTTACGAGAACATTAATCGAAGATTAAATTTTTATGTAATCGGATTTTGTTTGACTTTAATCTTTCAGCTAATCGGAATAAATGAGACAAGCAAATAAGCTGTATAAAATTAGGAAATATTTTTTTCGACGAAATAAGAGCAGTTTTTTATAATTTATATTAATTAATATATAACTTCCATACATTACATGGAAATCAAAATTAGTCTGCTAGTAAAATGCGTTTCTCTCTGAAAATTAATTAATTCAACTTAATTCCAAATTTTATCATCAGCAAATGATCAGATTCATTTCGAACATGATGATAAAATTTTTTTTAATATTTTTGTTAAAATATTAGGACAATTAGAGATGCAACAAATGAAATTCTTGCAATAACCTTTTATATATAAAATAAATTTAACTATATTAAATTTATGTTTTTACATTAAATCTAACACTTCATTAAAATAAATCGTTGGTTTATTTTAATTTCTGTATTATGGTTAATAAAATTTTATTGATCACAAATAAAAAAAATAATTATTGTGCAAGATTATATTTTTTGGTATTTATAATAAATAATGCTATACAAAATAGTGGTAGAGATATAGAAAAGCTCTTAATTATTAAAATTACAGTTTGTTAAGTTTTATTATTTTTACAAGTATTTCTAATATACTTTAATTAATATTTGCGCTATAAACGTTACAGTATCTTATCAACGTAAAAATTCACATTGTCTTGTTTCATATTTAGTGATATTTTTTATTTAATTAATATTTCAGCATTAATTATTATACGTGACATAAAAAACAATTATTTTTATTAAAATGAATTATATTATGTCCTTAAATTAGGAATTATATTCAATGTATTAATATTAATATTTTTATTAGCTACCTGGAAGACTGCCTCTAACGTTATTAAAATTTAATTCTAACTAGGTTATTTAACAAAAATAAATTTAGTAATAAATAAGTAATAAACATATGCATTGCGAATGTGTGCTTGTTCTTAGCAAATGTTAAAACTAATTCTTTGGTTATTTGGCAATAGATTTGGCTAGTTTCCAATAAAAACCGAATCAGAATTTCCGTACTGAACTGTAATGATGATTTCCATTTCAAAGAGAGTATTATTAATTAGGAAAAATTTTTAATTGTTTCGAAAGTATTACGAAAAAGGCAGTAGAATTTTAAAGACGACAAAATTTTGTAAATGTAGTAGTAATAATTATCATTTTTATAATCTAAACAGCAAAGTTATATCACGCATTTAATTAAAAAAGAAAGTTTTATTCTTGTTAAATAAATACTGTACTTTAATCTGTTATCAGTCCTTATATAAATATTATCTCGCATAATTATATAAAATATTCTTCAAATAATTTTTCTCAGTTTATTCTCTCAGTTTATTTCAACAATTACGGCTTATTGTTTTAAATAGTAAAAAAAAATGAGCAAGATAAAATATTTCATTTTATAATTTACAACTGTCAAAAAGTAAAAAATGCTTATTACAGATTTACGTAAATAGAATGCTGGACAAAAAAAACTTTTGCTTTTTTTAAACAAATTTAAGTGTTAAAAAAGAAAAGTTTTGTACAAGTTTCAAGTAGTCTTAACAAGCTTATTGCGTGGGGACCTACCTATGCAATGTCTGAATATCTGAACCATTAAATCCGCCTTTGCTGCCACCGCACTTGGATCGTTCATCTGATACAGAACAAGTCATTCCCACGTTTCCATAGCAACCTACTACACTTCGCTAACTCTCCCTCTCTCTCTTTACTAGAATTATAGACAAAAAAAAATTCCTGAAAAAATTTTTCTTTAAAGGAAACGAAGTCAAATCCAACAACCAATAAGACCGATTTCAAGGATGGAATAAAGTCAGATTTTGTGGAGGGTTAAGTTGGACTGGAGGTCGTAGTTTGTTCGCCATTTCCTCCAGCAGATCCTGAGACGATACGATGCGAGACACGAATGGCGATCTGGATGACCAATAAATCACCCAGAATACCGAAACGTTTCAATGTACTAGTAGAAGAGATATTTCTCTTTTGTTTTCTTTAACAGGTGATTACGGATCGTTTCTATAAAAAAAGCAAAAAATTCATACTTCAAATAAACAGTCACATTCTGTATAAATTTTAATAATAAATATATAGAATAAATTAAATAACAGTTTTAATTTTTATATTTTTAAATTTTTCTGTTTATTTTTCTAAATTTATTTGATATACAGGAGAAAAAAATGCATGCATTAAAATTTTTTAATGCATTTACAAATTCTTTAAATATGACAAACCTAAAAGAAATATTATCCTAATTTCAAAAACTATTTAGTTCTAGCGAAAAAACACGATAATATTCATTGCTTCAAATGAATAATTGTCTGTGTATTTTTTAATTTTTTTTAATTAAAATTGAATGTATAATATATTGGATCCCTTCGGCAATCATTTTGATTAAATTAAAATTTCGAATAATCATTTTACTGAAAAAAAATAAAGTAGAAAAATCAATTAATTGTTAAAGTTTCTTTTTAATACGAAACTAATTTCAAAATCTTAAAATAAATTAAATATATTGGATGAGTATTTTCTTTCTCGTTCCTTTGATATTTTAGATTCGATGGTGTAAAATTATGCAATTTAACATTTTGACTGTAAGGAGGATGTCACAACGTTATGTTATACCGATTTTTTTTATTGTTAATTTCACGCATCAGTAGAACTATATATTACAGTTTAATTATTTTTTTGAAGAGAAAAAATAAAGGGGGAAATTTTCTGCAATAAAATTATCTTTCTAAAATAAAAAAAAAGAAAGAAAGATACCCGCTGCATCAATGTGTAGCTAACATAATATTCTATAGATTTATAGTTCGAAAAACACGATAAATTTATTCACTTTAAAAGTTAATTAGAATTTTAAATACTTTAATCAATCCTTCCCTTGTTTATATTCTAATACTATATTCGATAAATTCAAATTGAGGAATGGATATTATATTTATATCATTATTTGCTACAACTACAGTAGGTTAAATATCGTAACATCGATTGTGATTTTGCATCCATTATTATTTATATATTTTTTGTTAATTTCTATATATAAAATAAATAAATAAACTGAGGAATGGATATTATATTTATATCATTATTTGCTACAACTAGGTTAAATATCGTAACATCGATTGTGATTTTGCATCCATTATTAATTATATATTTTTTGTTAATTTCTATATATAAAATAAATAAATAAAACTATAAAATCTTTTATATATACAGTATTACACAACAACAAATATTACAATTTAACAGATTTAGCACATCAGTTTTTCATATTTGCTATGCACGAATTTTAAATCTGCTAATTTCCATTTTGATATTAAAGAATAAAGAAATAAGATAATCATAGCAGTAATCTTCTAAAACTTATATTTATATTATATTGTTTAAAAGATTTGTGTGTTCAAATTATTTTAAATAAGTTCACATTCTTTGTATATATATATATATATACCATGTAAATCGAGGGCTGAGTGTATTATAAATTAATTAATTCACACTTGCAACCTAAAAATACAGTTGATGCTTATGTTCTATATCAGAACAAAAAATAAAGTTATGGAAAATATTTTGTGTAACTTTATTTTACATAAGTCAAAGAAATGCTATATAATGTTTTTATCATAACAATTGCACAATAAAAATTATAAATTTTTTAAGAACATAACTACACTGGACTCGCATTTTTGTGAACCATAATACCAACAAACAAACGGGATAAACCATTTTCGAATCAACCAAATAATCCAGCCAAACTTCTTTTATTTCTGGAAAATAAATTTAAAAATTATAGTAATCATTAATCACTAGATTGTGCCACCTTATTGCTAAATTCTAAATTTAATTAATTAATTATTAACTCAACAGACGGTGGCACCATAGCTTTGATTCAAAAATAATTGTTGTAAAAATTGTAATTTAAACTTTGTCCGCCAGAGGAAGTTTGGCTGGATTGTTTGGTTGATTCGTTTTTATGAACTAGTACAGACTGCAAAAAAGTTTATAAATGGGAATAACACTTAAAAAATTGAAAAATACAATTTTCACTAACCTTTTCATTGTAAAAATTGTAATTTAAACTTTGTCCGCCAGAGGAAGTTTGGCTGGATTGTTTGGTTGATTCGTTTTTATGAACTAGTACAGACTGCAAAAAAGTTTATAAATGGGAATAACACTTAAAAAATTGAAAAATACAATTTTCACTAACCTTTATTTGCTAGAAATTCCAAAGAAATCGCTAATTTTTGTTTGCTTTAGTGTAGCACTTGGATAAACATAAGTTTCCAGAGAGTCAATGCAAGCATGTCAGTTATCGTCTGCTTCAAAATACCAACACAAATCTGACAGCCATTCTGGACATTGCTTATGTCTAAAACCATATAAGTTGAAACCACTAAGTTGGATCTACTATATTTTAATTTCATATTAATTTTATTATATCAGTAACCGGGGTTGCAGAGTTGAATAGGAAATGATCCAATTCTGACTCCGACTCCACCTTTTAAAAAAAAATCCGACTCTGACTCCGACTCCTGACTCCAGGTGGCAAATGATCCAATTCTGACTCCGACTCCACCTTTTAAAAAAAATCCGACTCTGACTCCCTAAAATTTGTAAGATCTGACTCCGACTCCTGACTCCAGACAGTTTAAGACTCCGACTCCACCCAAAACCCTCTGACTCTGCAACCCTATCAGTAACGTAATTTGTAGTTTTGTTTTCATTGTTTAAGAAAAAATTTGGTAAAATAAATAATATTATAATAAAAATTCTAAACAACTGGTATTTAATTTTAACAATATTTTTATTTTTATCAGGATGAACAAATTATGGAAGTAGCAATTAAAACTTGTAAAATAGAAAGTGAAGAATCTATGGGAGAAAAGTTTTTAGAAGAAGCATGTATGCAGATACAGATATTTTTTATTATGTTAAAATATCTCTAAAATTCATATATATAATGTTTGCAAAATTGTTTTCAGATATAATGCAACAGTTTGATCATCCACATATAATTAAACTGATTGGTATATGTTCTGATTCACCAATATGGATAGTTATGGAACTTGCAGGACTTGGAGAAGTAGATTACAGTGATCTGATCTAATAAATAGTCTTATATTTATTTTAAATTATTATACACTTGTTAATTTTTGTAGATGAGGGCATATTTGCAAAATAATAGAAGTCAGCTAAAGCTTATAATGCTAATACTTTATGCTTATCAATTGAGTACGGCACTATCATATCTCGAAAGTAGAAAATTTGTTCATAGGTATTACCTTTACAAACTCTATACATGATTGAAAAATTTCAAATTTCACTTAAGTTGATTTGCATTCTTTAGAGATATTGCAGCAAGAAATGTATTGGTATCATCTCATGATTGTGTAAAATTGGGAGATTTTGGACTTTCACGATGGGTCGAAGATCACCAATACTATAAAGCATCTAAGGGAAAACTGCCTATAAAATGGATGGCACCCGAGTCCATAAACTTTCGTCGTTTCACTACAGCAAGTGATGTTTGGATGTTCGGTAATATAATATTTGCTATACTTTAAAATGTTTTCTTAATATATTTGACACAAATATTCAATATTTAGGGGTCTGCATGTGGGAGATCTTGATGTTGGGAGTGAAACCATTTCAAGGTGTGAAAAATAATGATGTCATTGGTAGGATTGAACATGGGGAGAGATTACCTCTTCCAGAAAAATGTCCTCCTCAGTTATATAGTCTAATGTCACTATGTTGGTCTTATGAACCATCAAAGCGTCCATCCTTTAAAGATATAAAACATGTTTTAAGGTAGATTGTTCGAAGCTTTATATTTTAAATTTTAGATTTTATTTTTTATAGAAATTTTATTAATGGCATTTAGGGAGATTCTTGAAGAAGAAAGGAGGCAAGAAGAAGAAAAAATGAGAAGAGAAAATAGAAAAATTCAAGCTATGTCTTGGGGTAATGATTTCTGTTTTGAAATTAAGTCTGAAATTGTCAAATTCCTGATGATTAATAAGAATAAATTTCATTTTTAGGCTCCTCATTTTCCGATGATCCTCCACCAAAGGTAATCCTTGAATTTTTAAGTATTCCAATTCACCACCTATAAATAAATCGGTTTTTAAACCAAATTAATAGCATTATTTTATTAAATTGAATCAATTTATTTTTCATCTGTTAAATTATTGATTAGTGAAAAAATAAAACAAATAATTGTTAAACAATAGAGTGTTTAATTAATTTAAAAATTTATGATCAAATTACAGATTTAAAAAAAAAATGAGAATAAAAGATTTAGAATATAACTATTCTAAAACTAACTACTATACAAAAGTAAATAGAGTTACTAAACTAACTTTATTTTTGTTGATTTGCCTTATATATATATACATGTTTTTGATGATGTGAAAGAGCAATAATAGAAATTCATAGTCCTAACTATTAGACACAAAAACTTAAGATTTAATATAGAGATAGCAATTTAGATAACATATGAACCGTTTATTTTGAAAGTGGTGTAAGTCCATTTTTTAAAACAATGAGATATTACATAAATAAAAAGTTTTCACTAAAATAATGTAATATTTCGTTTTTTTTAAAAATGGACTTACACCACTTTCAAAATAAATGTTCCATATAAAGAAAAAACCCAATAGCTTTTAAGTTCCAAAAAATTTGAAAATATTAAAAAAATTATTACATTGTCAAGAAACATCATAATATTCTTCTTCATATAATCTATGGATTAATCGAATAGCTCTATTAAGTGAAAAATAAACTCTTATCTTTATTTCCGAAGACCTTTCGGCTTAATTAAACCATCCTCAGCGGTTCTTTGTACTAACAAACTTATTTTTACTTCTGAAGACCTTTCGGCTTAATTAAGCCAAAAGGTCTTCAGAAATAAAGATGAGAGTTTAAAGATTATTGTTAAAGGTTTCTTTATTCTTAAAGAACCCTTTAAGAATAAAGATGAGAGTTTATTTTTCACTTAATACAGCTGTTTGATGAATAGCTCTTTCAAGTGAAAAATAAACTCTTATCTTTATTTCCGAAGACCTTTCGGCTTAATTAAACCATCCTCAGCGGTTCTTTGTACTAACAAACTTATTTTTACTTCTGAAGACCTTTCGGCTTAATTAAGCCAAAAGGTCTTCAGAAATAAAGATGAGAGTTTAAGAATAAAGAAACCTTTAACAATAATCTTTAAAGAACCCTTTAAGAATAAAGATGAGAGTTTATTTTTCACTTAATACAGCTGTTTGATTAATCCATAGATTATAGTAAAGTAGATAGTGAAAGTAAAAAGTAAGGTTATAAAACATGAAATAGAATAATAACAAGCTGCTCTTTAAGGTTATACAATAATAAACGAAATAATAGCACTTGTGAGCAGTCCAAAAAAGTTGTTCCTTAACGTATATTGTTAAAATGAAAGAATGATCTGCGAGTTGATAATGGCCTTTAAAAAATGGCCGAAAGCATTCCTCTAAGTTAAATAAGAATGATCTGCGAGTTGATAATGGCCTTTAAAAAATTGCCGAAAGCATTCCTCTAAGTTAAGTTTTAATGAATAAAGACTTTTTTGGACTGCTCACAAGTGCTATTATTTCGTTTATTATTGTAAGGTTATAAACAATGTATTCTTTTTCAGCTATTATTATTTCTTTTCATTATCTATTCTTTTAAAAATACACTTTTTATTATTAGGTTTATTCTAATTATTAATCTTAAATAGAATTTTATTTTTCTTTAAGTATGTTTAATAAAAGAATTAGATAATTTAACACAAATACACTAGGCATCAATAGATAATTGATGATAGTTTTGTGTCACTGGTATAGATATCAATATATAATTGGACTTATCAGGAAATAAAGTACAATGAAATTTAAATGAAGATCTATAAATTGGCATATATGTGTCGACAATGATTGATTTAAAATCAAATATACATCAATATGTAATTGGACTTATCAGGAAATAAAGTACAATGAAATTGCAATGAAGATCTATAAATTGGCATATATGTGTCGACAATGATTGATTTAAAATCAAATATTTTTCATCTGGCATCAACAGACTACATTTTTTTCTTTTACCATATTTTGAATAAAAATCTGCACATAAAAAGTGTGTGTGTTAAGATTGGCCTGCATTTTGCTTTTCTCATAAATATGCTTTTATTTTTGTTTACAAAATGAACACTGTAAACAAATTATTTACTATAAATTAACAACTTCTAATATATCTCATCTTTATTCAAATAAATAATACAAAAAACAGATTATTAACAGTAATAAAAGCTAGATTATCAAATCAGCTGATTTTGTTTACATTCATTCATTTTCACAATAATTGACCACGTTATCATTCTCCTGCTATTATTGCTGACTTTGTCTTTTGTTTTCAAGTTGTCCTTGCTGGACAATTACATCATTAAATTAACAAAATTTTTTCATTTTTTAAATAAAATTATGAAAAAATAATAGGGATTGATTACATTTTAATATTTTTAATAATAATAATACATATAAAGATGGAATATTTGAACAAAAATTTTAAAAATTTTATTTCATAATTCACCAATTTTGAAATAACCAAACTAATACAGCCAAACTTCCCCTGGCGGATAAAGTTTACATTAAATTTTCCAACGATTATTATTATTGAATTAGAGCTAAGGTGCCACCATCTATTGAGTTAATAATTAATTAAATTTTGAATTTAGAATTAAGGTGGCACCATCTAGTAATTAATGATTATACTATAATTTATAAATTAATTTTCCCGAAATAAAATTTTGCCACCGCACTGGACTCGAACCGGCATCCTTGGGATAGAGTCCCAATGCCTTAACCCAGGTGTGTCAAACTCATTTTAATTCAGGGCCATTTAATGAGCCAGTAAGATTGTCGCGGGCCCTATCACATTAAAAATTTTTTTTTTAAATTATATTTTGGAGTAAGGATTCAGAAATATAGATAAGTAATTAAAAACATTGTGTAATAAAACGAATATATTATAAAAATACTGTATATAATTATTATATAATTGCTTTTAATTATACATATTTTTTTAAATTTTATTTCTCGCTATCAATTTTTAATTTTCTATTAAATGTTAAAAATCACATTTCTTTACAAAAACAAAAGCTTAAATTAAAATTTTATAAATTCAAATATCCATAACTACTTACATTTTTAAATAAGTTAATAACACAACAAATAAATCTTTAACAATCCGCTTAGCGCATACTTCAAAAAAGGATTGTTTGGAATTTGATCATTATATTTGTCTATCCAAAAAAATATAGGTTCTCATTTATGGCTTTCTGTTTTCTTGTAAGAAATTTCATGTAAAACAATATAGTCCTGCAAGAAAGCACTTAATGAGTGTCACCGATCTGAAAGATCAGTATCATTTGTACATATATGTCCGATAAGGCCAATCGAAAAAAACTCATGCAATTAGATTTCATTAAAATCAAACTAGTTTATCATAGTACATGAGCATAGCTATGAAGTGACAGTTACTTCCTATTCTCTCATAATATATTTTACTGATTTTCATTTTAGCTAAGAGTGTTGAGGGCCACAAAAAATAACATCGAGGGCCGGATGCGGCCCACGGGCCGCCAGTTTGACACCCCTGCCTTAACCAATTAGACCACAGTGACATACGATGAAGTGACAGTTACTTCCTATTCTCTTATAATATATTTTACTGATTTTCGTTTTAGCTAAGAGTGTTGAGGGCCACAAAAAATAACATTGAGGGCCGGATGCAGCCCACGGGCCGCCAGTTTGACACCCCTGCCTTAACCAATTAGACCACAGTGACATACGGCAGAATTCCATTTTGGGAAGCTTATATAATGATTACTATGGAGACTTACTATCGGACTAGGCCAAAACTAGCACTCCCTTAGCTCTAATTCAAAAATAATAATCGTTTGAAAATTTAATGTAAACTTTATCTGCCAGGGGAAGTTTGGCTGTATTAGTTTGGTTATTTCGTAAAAGGATTAACCCCTGTGTTGTTATGAAGTTCACCAATTTTGATCCAATTTTTGAAAATTATTTGGCTTAATCAAAAACAGTTTTTTTTTTTCTGAATACAGTAATTGATATATTGTCGAAGAGAAGTGAATTATTGAAAATTTCGAATTTCATATTTTTTTTGGATTTAATTCAGAAAAATGAAAAAAAAACAATTAAGTTCACATATTCAATCAAACACAAAAATTTTTCTATACTCAGTGTCAGTGGGTTAAATGAAATGCTTAATATCTTGACCAATTAAGTTCACATATCCAATCAATTTAAACACAAAAATTTTTCTATACTCAGTGTCAGTGGGTTAAATGAAATGCTTAATATCTTGATTAATAAAAATTAACCATCCTCACAGTTTATAGTATATTTTTCAATCAATCTAAATTCAGTACCTAGCTATGGATGATTTCCGATTTGTAAACAGTCTTTTTCAAGATTTATCATTAATTTTTGACTTCTGTATTCAGTTTTATTACTAAACAAGAATACAAAGTTTATTTCTAATATAACAGTTAATTCAAGAAATCACAACAAGCACATGAAGCAGGATAAATACACTACAGGAATACCTCGATTATCGCGGTTTATAATTTGATACTAAAATTCCAATTTCAGGATAAATACACTACAGGAATACCTCGATTATCGCAATTTTCGAATTATCGCAGTTTATAATTTGATACCAAAATTCCAATTATTGCGATCCAAATTCGAATTATCACAGTTTCGAGATATAGCCCACTACATATGTAACCAGAATTACATTTACCCTCCAAGTAGCTCTCTTAAAGCACTTCGTTTTTATCCGAGGGTGCCTACTCACTGCTCATCAGTAACTGTCTGCCATTGCCTGAAGTAAATGTGGACAAGGCCAGCTTAAACCCGGTAAGCAAACGATGCACCGTATCGGGGCGCCTTAAGAAGGAGGGCGCCAAAATTATCATTTTATCAATATTGTAAAGGTGCTGAGTAGATGTTACAAGGAAGCTGCATCGGGGCGCCGGGATCTCTAGAGGAGAATCTGCATGTGGATATTTATTTCTCTTCTTATTTACTCCTACAATGAATGCTAAAAGAAACAAGGATGATATCAAGTCTACAGCTATTAAGAAGAAACGTAATGATCAGCTTAAAAGATTAGACGTTTAACAGATTTCTTTTTTACCTCATATAAAATTTAATCAATAGATTTGAAAAATCCTTGGCAACGATCACCCATTTTACATGCATTATTTATCCCGATTATCGCGGATTCGATTATTGCGGTATTTTTTGTGGCAACAGTAACCGCGATAATCGAGGTATTCCTGTATTTTATTATTAGATATATATAATATACATTACATATACTAACAATACAATAGTTTTCCGGAAACGTTTTCAGCCTACTATGGCCCTCCTCAGCCAGTAATCTTGAGTAACTAAATTTCTCCTCTTTCTGAGAACTTTAGTCACTCACTTAAGATTACCAGCTGAAGAGGGCTATAGTAGGCCGAAAACGTTTCTGGAAAACAATTGTATTATTAGTATGTGGTGTGTATTATATATATCTAATAATAAAATAGTGTATTTATCCTGCTTCAAGTGCTGCTGTGATTTCTTGTGTTATTAGAAACAGCAGAACTCAGTTGTTTATAGTTAATAGTTAATTCATTTAGAAACATTTTATGTATGGAGAAATGACCCTGAACTCTAGTGTGGGTATTTATGCAAACTGCATTGTATCCAGACTGGAAAAGAATGCACAATTCCATTTCTTTGGCAACTGAAGCCCACAGGTACTATGCTACTAGTAAACTATATAATCAGTGAACTGCATATTCAATAAAGTACAATATTAGAATAATAAAATGCAAATAGCATTTGTGTTAACCAGTTCAAATTATAAAAATCAGAATAACATTAAGAATAATTGTGAGGAAGTTGACTTTGACCTGTCCTATTTTTATTTTATTATGCACTCTATTATTTGTCGTTTATTTTCCTATATGCTAACGTATTATATTTTAGTTTAAAAGTTAACTTACTTCCACCTTTTCCGTCATAGTTGGCAATCACGTGATACAGAATCGGAACCATCCTCTGGAAGAGCTATCCCGGGTAATGACGTCATCATCTAATCTAACACTGATATGTGAAAATAAGAATGATCCGTATCAGTGTTTTTTTCGATATATAAATTAAACTGTAAAGATGATGACATGAATGAATTACTCTAAGCTCAGATCGGAAGAGCGGTTCAGAATGACATAAATGTAATACTCTGTATTCGGTATATAAATTAACTGTAAAAATGCTGATATGAATGAATTACTCTGTAAGCTAATAACTTTGAACTTGTTACGAAGAGTATGTAAAAGTGAAGTGAGAGTACTGTATAAAAGGACGACGCCATCGACAAGCATTTGAGGTGTTGTAATAACTTTGAACTTGTTACGTATAAGTATGTAAATGAGCGAGTGCGAGATTGTAAGTCACCCATATAAAAGATCGACATAATCGACAAGTTTTTGAGGTGTTTGATAGCGAGAGGTGTTGATTCCAGACGTAAAATTGGCGTGTGACATTTGAATTCTTGTAAAGATCGACGATTGTTTGAAGTTTGTATTGGAGGTGGAGGTAGTAGAATTTAGTAGTATTTAAGGTTCTTTTTTTGTGAATCCCTATAGAATAGAATAAGTTATAATATATATAGAATAAATTGACAAAATAAAATAAAATCAAAATATAAAGAAAAAGAAATTACCTTATTCTTAATATCTGGAATTGAATAGGCTGATGCAAAATTGTTGATTTGAAAATCATTTTCTACATCCTCGCAACTATTGGTCAATCGATTAATACCAAAACTAATGCTTCCAAAAGGAGAAGAGGGTGGGGTAGAAACACTTCTACGATTGGGTGGTCGCCTGGAAGGCTAACAAAATCAGAAGATTATAAAGAATTTAAACATCAAAATAGAAACATATTATATAAAAATACATCTTTAAATCATTTAATGATAAACTTTAAATTAATCAGCAATGCAAGATAAAAGACAGTTTAAAAATATTACATGATAACATTAAAGAGTAGATTATAATCTGTTCCATTTCAAATTGATAGTAACTTCACGAATGAGACAGTTATAATTCTTTCGTAAGAAATAATTAGAATAATTTCCCATAAAAAACTTTAAAAATCAGTTACAAGAAGACCAAAAAATTTATTTATCTATCTAGAGGAGTGCTTTCAGTTTATGCACCATCTTCAACTCTTAAATAACATTCTGACGGTTTTAGAACAAAGAACATCGATTCTGGAATGATAACGTATAATTCTATTCTGCAATAGTTTAAATTTAAAACTTATTAATACTTAAAACATTCTTTAACATCAGTTGAAGTGACCTGGTCTGCTTGTAAGTGCTAATAGCTAAATTTTAACAATACAATTGAATTCCGTGTAAAGCAGTGCATTACTTAAGAAATAGTACTTTAAAAGTCTTTCTGCAATCATATTTCATAATTTTCTCCTTAATATAATAGAAAATTGGCAGGTAGAAAAATCATTTGACGAAATTTAAGAAAAAAAATTCTTACGAGCGAAAGGATATGATGTATACCATGTCCCATAACTATACTCTATCCCACTATCAACTCGAAATGGGACAGAGTATAGTTATTTTGTATGTGTAATGTTATGGAATAAATCAATGATTAAGAATGATAAATGAATTGTAGTATTTACAATTTAAATATAAAACTTGTGAAAATAACTATTTTTTTTTAGAGAAGCTATACTGTGGAGCAAATTTTGCATTAACATATACAATAATATCATCATTAAATAATTTAATTATCTGATAAAGCTGCTGATATATATAGTTAAGTCTATTTTGTTTCTTAGAAATGTTTATATTTTTTAATCATTCATAACAAAACTATACTGGACGGATAAATAATGAATTATGACAAAAATTTTCTTAATATTGTAATGGAAAATGAGTCTACAATATTTCAAATTTTATAACTAATTAAATATTTTGTTTACTTAATTAATTTTAAACTGAAATAATATCGTAAAATACATTCTTAATCATTGATTTATTCCATAACATTACACATACAAAATAACTATACTCTGTCCCATTTCGAGTTGATAGTGGGATAGAGTATAGTTACGGGTATGAAACAAAATAAATAAGTACACTGCCAACATTAAGAAAACTATTATAAAAACTTTCAGCAAGCGCTTCTTTATTTTAAACTTGTTGAGTGAATTATTTACATTTGTTTATCTCCTGCCATAGTGCTGAAAGTTTTTATGATAGTTTCGGGACATGGTATACATCATATCCTTTCACTCGTAAGAATTTTTTTTAAATTTCGTCAAATGATTTTACTACCTGCCAATTTTCTATTATATTAAGAAGAAAATTATGAAATATGATTGCAGAAAGACTTTTAAAGTACTATTTCTTAAGTAATGCACTGCTTTACACGGAATTCAATTGTATTGTTAAAATTTAGCTATTAGCACTTACAAGCAGACCAGGTCACTTCAACTGATGTTAAAGAATGTTTTAAGTATTAATAAGTTTTAAATTTAAACTACTGCAGAATAGAATTATATGTTATCATTCCAGAATCGATGTTCTTTGTTCAGAATGTTATTTAAGAGTTGAAGATGGTGCATAAACTGAAAGCACTCCTCTAGATAGATTGCAGAATAGAATTATACGTTATCATTCCAGAATCGATGTTCTTTGTTCTAAAACCGTCAGAATGTTATTTAAGAGTTGAAGATGGTGCATAAACTGAAAGCACTCCTCTAGATAAATAAATAAATTTTTTGGTCTTCTTGTAACTGATTTTTAAAGTTTTTTATGGGAAATTATTCTAATTATTTCTTACGAAAGAATTATAACTGTCTCATTCGTGAAGTTACTATCAATTTGAAATGGAACAGATTATAATCTACCCTTTAATGTTATCATGTAATATTTTTAAACTGTCTTTTATCTTGCATTGTTGATTAATTTAAAGTTTATCATTAAATGATTTAAAGATGAATTTTTATATAATATGTTTCTATTTCGATGTTTAAATTCTTTATAATCTTCTGATTTTGTTAGCCTTCCAGGCGACCACCCAATCGTAGAAGTGTTTCTACCCCACCCTCTTCTCCTTTTGGAAGCATTAGTTTTGGTATTAATCGATTGACCAATAGTTGCGAGGATGTAGAAAATGATTTTCAAATCAACAATTTTGCATCAGCCTATTCAATTCCAGATATTAAGAATAAGGTAATTTCTTTTTCTTTATATTTTGATTTTATTTTATTTTGTCAATTTATTCTATATATATTATAACTTATTCTATTCTATAGGGATTGATTGAACAAACTAGTGACAAAAGAGTAAATAACGAGTCAGTGATGCAGTTAGAAAAAAAATATCTGGCAATGAAACTTCAGCATCAGCAAAAACAAACAAATGAAGATTCCCATTGGTTAGCTGAAGAAGAACAAAAATGTAGTGCTCTTATTCAGGTTAGTTTATAATAATTTAAAAATTTTCATTGAATGGATATTTATGAATTTAAATTCTTGTACAGCCAAAGAAGAGATTATCATTCAGTGATTGTTCAAGAAGTTCTGATACAGATAGTTTAGAGGCTGATAGTAACTTAGGATCTCTAAATAGGATGCATTATCGAGGTTTGTATAATATGATATTAAATTATATATTTAAGTGATTCATATGGAATTATAAGATAAACTTCAATTATATTTTAGAAGTAAATAATGCTCTCTATACTAAAGTAAACAGTGGAAATGGATCAAGTGCTAGTAAAATAGAGGTAAGAATTAGAATGTTTTTGAATTTTTAGAATTTTAAATCCATAATATAAAAATATATCAACAGATATAAATTAAATGTAAATAAACCAGCTCAATTTCAAAAGTGGAAGAATATACTTTAATAATTTGAAGATCTTTCAGCTTTACTAAGCCATCTTCAGCAAACCATACATAAAGCATTTTCGATACTTCTGTATCCTCTTCAGTACATCAAGAACTATTAATCAACGTTTTTTAGAAATACCAAAAACATTATACTTGAATAAAATATGTTTTTGTTTTTTGTGAAAACAGTCTGCTGCTGCTCATTTAAGTGTTAGTTTAAAAGATACGAATTGATAAAAATTGACAAGAGCAGAAGTAAAAGTTACAAAGAATGGTTTAATCAGAGTAGAATGTTCAATGTATAGTTGACAGATTTGTTATCAGTATCCTACTCACTATTATTGAATATGTTCTTACAAATATGACTATTTAATTTTTTGACACTTCCTGACAATTTCATGCTAAGTGTTAGATTGTCAATTCTGTTATCTGTTCAATGAACAGGTGACATCATATATATGAATTATGTAATAAAAATTTAATTATATAAAAAAATATTTGTCTAATTAAACAACATAAATAATTTTCATGTTTTTTTTTAATTATATAACTTTTAAATTCTGGTTTGTTAATATTTTGTTATTAAAAACTTACAGGTAACTTCAGCACCTACTGCCAATTTAGATAGAACAGATGATTCTGTATATGACTGCACAACAAATGTTGTGAGATCAGTCATGAATTTGCTTCAAGGTGTGGAACAGTCCAAATCAGCTGAATATCTTATTTTAGTTAAGGTAATTTTTTTATACAGAATATGCTACACAGTTCTCCAATATTTTCCTTTCTCTCAATTTTGCTTTTTACAATACTTTTCTTACTGCAACTTATTCATAAATTATATTTAAATGATGTGATTTTATTAATAGAATTTAAGATAGAAAAAATATAATTTGCAAAGATGAAATAAAACTGTTGAGATTACAATAAAGGTAAAAATTACACCTAACCATTTCAAAAAAATTGGAATTCGGCTTTTCATCTCCGAAAGAAATTAAGTTTTTTTGCTTAATTTCTTCAGTTATTGCAACAAAAATTTATATTTCAGGAACAATAATAAATTTTTGGCATGGTAATTTTATCATGAAAGGGAATAAACAAAAGTTAAGTGGCTCAAAGATTATTGCATTTTTCCGTTTTTAAATTATTTTTCTGATGATAAATTCACAAATTAAGAATTATCCAAAATATTATTTTTATTTGTATAATTTCTCTTAATTTGTGTATAGTTTCAGTTGAGTAATTTTTTTTTGTAGAATTTTCTGTACAAATCTGATCATTATTTTTGATAATAGTTAAATCAAAATTATAAAATGTAAATTTCGAGAGAATGGAAAATATGATTTCAGATAATTTAAATACAGATCAACTCCTGTTTATGAGATTAAAGTGTTATTGGAAAATGCTTTTAAATTGGGGACTAAATTACCATTAATCATTAGATAATGGCAACTTAATTATTTATATTAATAAGTATAAATATTTAATTTAATCCTTGATTATAATGCATTCCCGAGCTCAAAAAATGACAATCATTTTTCACTGAAGGAAGATGAATTACTATCCACTTTCATAAACCATGACAAAACTACTACAATAATTGGCATTACTACTATAAGGCCTTCGCCCACATGCAATTATCAGTCAGTCAACTATTTAATTGCAGGAGTGAGAATAAATGAATCCTACGAGACTGCACCCAGTAGCAACTCTTCTGTTGGTGGACTAAACAATAGGAGTCCTTTGTTCTCATTCCTGCAATTAAATAGTTGACCGACTGATAATTGCATATGGGCATGAAGCCTAAGACTAAAAGAATGCAATTTTCTTAGGAATCTCTGTAATAGAGGCCAGCTGCCAGCCTGAAACCATTATATAGATTTCATCTCTGCAGATTGCATGATAATGTTTTATTATATCATTTGATGTTATCTAAGTTCATTTCTAAGTTTCATACCTACATATGCTTTTAAAGAAACTTGCATTGCCTATCAATCCCAACCCTTGAATAACTATTTTTTTAATACCATTATCCAACATTTGTTGATTATTCACTATTATAGAGAATAATGAACAAATGATTATTTCCCTATAGTATTTATATTTGCAAACCAATAATATACTCAGGATCTCATCAATATTTTTGTATATCCTGTTTTAGATTCCCTAATTCAATCCCTACTTTAGGCCTCCATATTTGTTAATGGGACTGTAGAGGATAGGGATTGAAAGACTGGACATAGATCTGTAATCCTCAAATTTCTTGAATGATCTAGTGCAGCTATTCTTAACCTGCAGCCCAAGGGCCCCATGTGGTCTGGCAAGCTTTTATGTGCGGCCCGGAAAGTACAGTCATGAATTTAATGAAAGCACGAAATTCTTTTCCCACATGCAAAAAAAAAAAACCCACGGGCCGCATGTGGCCCGGCAAGCTTTTACGTGCGGCCCGAAAAGTACAGTCATGAATTTAATGAAAGCACGAAATTCTTTTCCCACATGCAAAAAAAAAATTCTGATATTAAAAATTTGTTTTAAATCTTGAAAAATTAGAATTTTCTTAATTTGCTAGGTTTTTCCTGATGCACTCATAAAATTTTTCATGTGACACCAACTGGTTGCGACTGCTGATATAGCATGTTGCACCCGCTTAATGTATCAAACAAATGCATGTGGCCCGGGAAAGAAAAAGGTTGAGAATTGCTAATCTAGTGGAAAGTCAAAGCATTTCCATGCATCCAGTTTTTGACACCTGTTAGCAGACTCAAGATGTGGACATTCAATAATTTATATCAGAAATAGCCTCAATGTTTACTATTTTCTGAGTAGAAAGTGGTGTAAATCTGGAAAGAAAGAAAATATAACCAAAAAAATTAATCTTTTTCTTTCTTCTGCAATTTCATAAAATATTTATAATAAAAAAAATGAATCCATAATAATTCACTATGAATATTAATCAAAAACCATTGTTTATCTACTATATTGCTACTTGATAAAGAGTTAGCTTTCTAATGATTCTAAACTAGCCAAACTTCCCCCAGCGGTTTATTTTTGAATTAACTGCCAAATTAATAATTATTATAAATTTACGCTACGGTGCCACCATCTGTCCGATTAATAATTATTAATTTAAATTTAGGCTAAGAAGGTGGCACCATCTGTTAATTAATAATCGAACTATTAATTTTTAATTAATTTCCTGAAATTAAAAATTTGCCTTGGCCTGGAATCGAACCAGGGATTTCGGGTTACTGTCCCGACGCCTTACCAGCTAGATTACCAAGGCTCCGGCAGATTTCCAATTTCGGGATGTATATAATTTAGTGATTATCGGACTTATGCTGACACCAGTGCTCCAGACGGGGTAGACCTAGCCACGGGCCCTCTATGGCAAATCCGGGCAGACAGACTTGGCTCAAGTCAGATAACTAATCATAATCTTCATTTTACTAGGGGATTTACGCGATTCAAATGATTCTAAACTAGTTTACTAAGTTTATAATCATTTGATTCAATTCAAATGATTCTAAACTAGTTTAGAATCATTTGAATCGTGTAAATCCCCTAGTAAAATGAAGATTATGATGAGTTAGGTTTCTGCCTGGAGGATTGAATCTGGATTCCACCTTCTTGAAAACTTTATATGAAGACTCCTGACATAAAAAAGGATATAAAGATGATACTGACACTTCATAAAATACAAGAAGTAGTTTGTATAGACAACACTTAAGTTAATATTCTTTGAGTGATAGGTCGTTGGCATGATGACCAAGTATTCCGAATGTATTTTTAAAAATTGTTCCATTTTAGAATATTTGTATCTAATGATGGCATATTGGCTGAAAACGTTTGTCAAGTTATAGCTAATAAAGTTTGTTTCTTTACTGCTAAAGTGCTGATTTTCTTGTGTATGATACTGACACTCTTTAAATTCTGCTACATTAATGAGGGATGCCTTATTCAACTTTTTGTAATATTCATTCATTGATTATATATTTCTCATAAAATCAGGGTAATGGCTCATAAATAAAATTTTCATACAAATTATATTTGCTTGTAAACAGAGTTGATCTTTATTTATATAACACTTATGAGAATGATGAATTAAAAAAATCAATAAAATTTTCAGAATGTTGGTTCTGAATTGAGAAATCTTCTTGCTAGTGTTGACGAACTCTTTCCTACTCTTCCCATCTGGTCTCATCGAGAAGTAAGTCTTTTAAGATGTTAATTTATTAAAGTGAAAATTTTTGCATTTATTTATATATATATATATTTTTTTTTTCAAAATATTTTAGATTGAGATGGCACATAAAGTGCTAAGTAAAGATATGGCAACTTTAATTGACTCTCTGAGACTTGTTCAGAAATATTCCTGCACGACTCTAGATCAAGAATATCGTAAAGGAATGTTAGAAGCAGCTCATATATTGGCAATGGATGCAAAGAATTTATTGGATGTAGTTGATTCTGTACGAATACGTGTAAAATATCTTACTACTAGCGAAAATACAGAGAAGACAATTCCAGAAGACCAGAAAGAATTAGATGGTAGTGCCTTTAATTCTTGTAGTTCTTCCTATTTAGTTTCAAACAAAATGGAAATGATTGAAAATTTTCCAAATCATTCAAAATACCAATCAAAAATGCCCCAGTCGCAGGTCGACGAAGCAAATGATAGTGGATATGATGTCACTTAGATGCTCTAAGTAATAGTTGCGTCCTTTCAGAATGAATTATTATTCTATTCCGAATAAAGAATTTAGTCAACTTGCAAAGCAATAACATACTCAGGATCTCATTGATGTTTTTGCACATCCTGTTTTAATTAGCATATAATTGGACATAATGAGATGTATTTTATTATCAAATCAGATCTGTGATATCAGAAAATTTAAAATTTAGTTAAATACATATACCTTGGTGTATATTTTTATGGTTGCTACATCGTGTAGAAACAGATAGTGCTCATGCTATGCCATTTTGAAGTGTATCCTGCTTTGAAAATCACTACTTTATCATCAAGGTGATAAATTCTGTTTAAAATTGGAGTCGTCTTATTCTTTATAATTAATAAACACTTTTCCTCTTGCACAGAATGTTTTAATAAGTTGGATTTGTATTGAAAAAACTTTTCATACAAAGGCAGCAAATTATAAATGACTTTATAATGAAATTTTTTCCTATAAATGTAGATGTTAATATTTGTGAATACAAATGCAGTACCTGATCAGCGAGTTAAACATTTTTAGATTTTTTTTTTCTTTATGATGCAATTTTTTGGTGATATTTTGTATGAATAATGATTTTTACATCCATAATTTTAACAAGAAAATTTTATAGGTTTGTACAGTTCATCTTGTATTAAGAAGAAAAATTATTATGCCGAATAAAAATTGAAATTTTTCTTGAAAATTTATTTCATTTTGCATATTATTGCTCTGATATTACTATTACAAATATTAAAAATCAAACTTTTGCCTTTAAAACTGAATTTTTTATACCTTTGGGTACTTTGGATATACAAATTATTGAATTGATTTTAAACATACCTGTAATCCTGTTTATTCAAACAGATTGTTTAATAGTACAGGGTGTCCATAAAAGAATGTCCCAGTTTCAATGGTATAACAGTTTAATTTAAACTATTTACAACAAATCATACATCAAATTCAAGGTAAACTAACCTAGTTTTTCTTACAAATATTCAATATGTGCACCTTTAGTTTATGGCACACATCCAACCTATAGTCCAATTCTTCCCACGCTTTGGTTAACAAGTCCGGATTAATGGAAGCAATAGCCTCTTCAATTCTATCTCTCAACTCTGGCAAATCATTAGGTAGCGATGGAACGTAAACACGATCTTTTACAAAGCCCCAAAGGAAAAAATCGCATGGCGTTAGGTTTTGGTTAACAAGTCCGGATTAATGGAAGCAATAGCCTCTTCAATTCTCTCTCTCAACTCTGGCAAATCATTAGGTACCGATGGAACGTAAACACGATCTTTTACAAAGCCCCAAAGGAAAAAATCGCATGGCGTTAGGTCAGGTGAACGTGGAGGCCAGCGAAAAAAAGCTCTGTCGTCTCGACCATTATGACCAATCCAACGGTCAGGGACTTAGACGTTCAACCACTCTCGTACAAAAAGATTCCAATAGGGAGGGGCTCCATCTTGTCAAATAAAGTTTACAGGTTCACCCTCTACTAATTGGGGAAAAAGCCATTCTTGTAACATATCCAGATAAGCTACCCCTGTTACGGTAGCTTCAGCGAAACAAAATGGTCTGTTCATTTGACGATGGGACACAGCGCAGAAAACGTTTAATTTTGGGGAATTGGTGTTGTAAAACTGAGTTACTCTTTAATTGTGACCTTGAACCAACACACTACAACGCTTACAGTTGAGAGATTCCAATAGGGAGGGACTCCATCTTGTCAAAGTTTACAGGTTCACCCTCTACTAATTGGGGAAAAAGCCATTCTTGTAACATATCCAGATAAGCTACCCCTGTTACGGTAGCTTCAGCGAAACAAAATGGTCTGTTCATTTGACGATGGGGGACAGCGCAGAAAACGTTTAATTTTGGGGAATCTGGTGGTGTAAAACTGAGTTACTCTTTAATTGTGACCTTGAACCAACACTCTACAACGCTTACAGTTGATATTAAAATTTATAACTGGGACATTCTTTTATGGACATCCTGTATTATATATCTCATTCAATTGAGCAAACTATGGTATTCTAGGCCAGTGGTTAATCTTTCAGCTCAAGGTTATCGTCGGCCGGAGGGCCGCGTAGTAAAGCTTTGGCTTACTACCCTGGAGGATTCGAGTTCCACACCTTCAGTTTTTCAGGAGAGTCCGGGCCCGGTCTGTTGAACCCCATCCTTCAACCATCCGGTTGACCCCATCATGGGTGCTGGCCATCCTGTGATGGGCGCTATAAGTGGCCGCCGCCAGATACAGAATAACCATGAGGATATGGCGGCGCAATATAACTAACCTAACTCAAGGTTATCTTTCAGATTAAGATTACTTAAGTATTCTTAAATATAATGCTTGTTTTATACCACATTCAATTGAGCAAACTATGGTATTCTAGGCCAGTGGTTAATCTTTCAGCTCAAGGTTACCGTCGACCGGAGGGCTGCGTAGTAAAGCTTTGGCTTACCACCCTGGAGGATTCCAGTCCCACACCTCCAGTTTTTCAGGAGAGTCCGGGCCCGGCCTGTTGAACCCCATCCTTCAACCATCCGGTTGACCCCATCATGGGTGCTGGCCAGCCTGTGATGGGCACTATAAGTGGCCGCCGCCAAATACAGAATATCCCATGAGGATATGGCGGCGCAATATAACTAACCTAACCTCAAGGTTATCTTTCAGATTAAGATTACTTAAGTATTCTTAAATATAATGCTTGCTCTAAGAAAACTATTCTTGTTTTTTTGTTAGTTCTAGTAGTATTTCAGTGAGGGTCCGGGCCCGGCCTGTTGAACTGCATCCGGTTGGCCAGCCTCTGATGTGCTCTATAAGTGGCTGCGGTCAGATACAGTATATCCCTCGTGAGATGTAGGGCTTAATCTATCTAACCTAACTTGCAAGATATAAAGCGCATCTGGCCGGGTTGCTCTACAAGGATTACCAGACTACGGACAAAGATCGTTGGGTGTCGGCCGGATTGGCCGCGTGGAAACGCTTCGGCTTTCCACTCTTTTTCAGAAAACTATTCTTGTTTTTTTGTTCTAGTAGTATTTCAGTGAGGGTCCGGGCCCGGCCTGTTGAGCTGCTCCTTCAGCCATCCGGTTGGCCAGCCTCTGATGTGCTCTATAAGTGGCTGCGGTCAGATACAGTATATCCCTCGTGAGATGTAGGGCTTAACCTATCTAACCTAACTTGCAAGATATAAAGCGCATCTGGCCAGATTGCTCTACAAGGATTACCAGACTACGTACAAAGATCGTTGGGTGTCGGCCGGATTGGCCGCGTGGAAACGCTTCGGCTTTCCACTCTGGAGGACCCGGGTTCGAGTCTCGGGTCCCACCCCTTGAAAATATTTATCATGGGGTCCGGGCCCGGCCCGTCGATCCCCGTCCTCCACAATCCGGCTGACCCCTCCACGGGTGGGCAGCCTGTGGAAGGGCTTGTTTCGCCCCGCCACTCAGTACTCTTACTGAGTGAAAAGTGGCGTCATCTGTTGACAAAAAAAAAATCGTCGGGTTGGATCAAACTCCCGAATATATTTCTCAAGTGATTAGACCTGATTTGAATCGGTGAAAAGTTGTGTGTATTTCTAGGCGAATCGTGAAGGATATTGGAATATTACGCAGCTGAGAGTAATCGCCAAAAGCAGAGTAAAACAATAACAAACTTACAGGTGGGTCGACCCGTGTTGGGCTTCGGATGAGCTCTGCCCTTAGTATTCAACGGTATGAAAAGTGTCATAAAACTTATATTTAATTTTTTTATATCTGTCACCAGTAGAACAGAAAATAATTAACGAAATATTATCGAATAAAAGTATTATATTCCTCAGTAATTCGTGATGAAATGATTATCAATTCTAAACACCTTTATGTCGGCCAGATGACCGCGTAATAAAGCTTTGGCTTACCACCCTGGAGGATCCGGGTCCCACACCTCCAGTTTTTCAGAAAGGATTCAGGCCCGGCCCGTTGAACCCCATCCTTTAACCATCTGGTTGACCCCATCATGCGTGTTGGCCAGCCTGTGATGGGTTTCTTAACTGGCCGCCGCCAGATACAGAATATCCATGAGGATATGGCGGCTTAATCTACCTAACCTAACCTAAACACCTTTATTCCGGTGGCCGAGTGGTAAGGCGTTGGCGTGCCACTCAAGAGGACCCGGATCTGGTCCCGGATTTTTTCAGGGTACTGGGCCAGGTCAGTGATCCCCGTCCTTCACCATCCAGCCCCCCTCCACGGGTGTGGGTGCCCCCGTGGTTCGCGTTGGCGTGCCACTCAAGAGGACCCGGATTTTTTCAGGGTACTGGGCCAGGCCCAGTGATCCCCGTCCTTCACCATCCAGCCCCCCTCCACGGGTGTGGGTGCCCCCGTGGTTGGAACTGGCCCCGCTCCGTTAGTGATCTCCCTGATTCGAAAGGGGGCATAAAATATGCAAAAAAAAAACACTTATTCCCGGAATTCATGATGTAACCGGTAAAACATCAAATCTTAAAATTTTCGAAAAAAATTTGTAATTTCATAACTTGTAACTGAAAAAATTACTGGTTAGGACACAAAATTCCAATTAAATATGATTGTTTCAACTCAGACAAAACGTTCGCGTTACAATTGATTGGATTAGGAATAATTGAATTCAATGATGCAAACAAATTGTTTTTAGAGAGTGCATAATTATCTTGTTCTTAGTAACCTAAAATCTATATTGTATACAGGATTTTATTTATTATATTCGTGTAGATATATAATTCACAACAAAATTGCAATCAGTTTGTTGCACCACTCAAATAGATCAATGATGGATTCCCATGAAAAATTTCAATAAAGGATATTTACAATTTTCGATCGGAACTCTAAGCAATGATATAATAATTTAGAACTTTCGAAAATATATATATTATATTCATTAACTATTATTTTATATTATCAGATAATAATTTAACTGTATTTTATGTTTCTAAGCAAAATCTTAGACAATCCGTATTAATGATTGGGTCGACTGAATGGGCACATGATAAAGCTGTGGCTTACCACCCTGGAAGATCCGCGTCCCACACCTCCAATTTTACAAGAGGGACCCGGACCCGGCACGTTGAACCCCATCATGGATATTGGCAAGCCTGTGGTGGGCTCTATAAATGGGTACCACCAGATACAGAATATCCCTCGTGAGATATGGTGGCTTAAAGTTCACTCAATAATAAAAAAAAATTTTTATAAAATATTTTATAAGTTACTCATATCATACTTTTCATTCGAATTTATAATCGTTTAACAGTATTAAAACTTCAAAGTTTTCCTTATATTTTATCGACACTTTTTACTTTATATCGATCGGGCGTAAACAATATATCTGAACGTCCAGGATAAATTCCCATATCTATTTCCAAGAATTTACAGAAAAATTTATAAACGAATACCTGGTCCCTTACATTATAATATTTTGTTTTCGGATAGTGATACAAATTTATGAACATTTAGAAAAATTTATAAACGAATACTTGGTCCCTTACATTATAATATTTTGTTTTCGGATAGTGATACAAATTTATGAACATTTAATCCAAGAATGTCGATCCCAAGTTAATAGCGTTAGTAATTAATTCTTAAATTAAACATTTTTGGATTAATTCGAACTTTGGACATTCTTGTTAGTAACAGAAGTTCGAAGTTCAAATTATTCATATATCAATGAAAAGATTATTTCACATGATATTGTCAAGTCTGTTCTTATATCTGCTTTAAATATATACAATAATTTGATCACAATCAATCTCTCTTTACTAAAATATTATTAAATTTTGATTAAAACCGGAACAGATAATTAAAAGCAATTAATGAATTAAGCCATCAAATTAAATATTTCGAGCAGGCGGCTGGATGGCTTGCTACGCAGAAAAGTCGTCCTGAAAAGGTTTTTCGGGGTTCCGGACCAGGCCCGGCGATTTCCGTCCTTCACTAGCACGTCCCCCACCACGGGTGTGGGTGTAGCCCGTGGTTGAACTTGGTCCCGTACCTTAGCAATCAAGCTGAAGTTACTACCCTGGAGTATCCGGATCCCACATCTCCAATTTTTCAGGTGAGGTCCGGGCCCGGCCCGTTGAATCCATCCGGTTGATCCCGTCATGGGTTCGTGGGTGTTGGCCAGCCTCTGATGGGCTCTACAAGAGGCCGCCACCAGATAAAGTATATCTCTTGTGCGATATGGCGACTTAATTACACTAACCTAATCTAGCCCTTAACAATCTTCCTGATTGGAAAGGGGCGTAAAAATGCAAAAATAAAATAAAAAATATTTCGGGCATTTCACAAATTTATGTTTTCAAATTTTTGTATTATTGGTCTAAACGAAAGTTATCAGGCGGCTAGATAGCCGAATGGTAACGCGTTGGCGTGCCACACGGGAGGATCCGGGTTCGCGCCCCGGCTGTGGTCCCGTTTTTTTGGGGTGCTGGACCCGGCCCGGTGATCCCCGTCCTTCAGTTTTCAAATTTTTGTATTATTGGTCTAAATGAAAGTTATCAGGTGGCTAGATAGCCGAATGGTAACTCGTTGGCGTGCCACACTGGAGGATCCGGGTTCGCGTCCCGGCTGTGGTCCCGTTTTTTTGGGGTGCTGGACCCGGCCCGGTGATCCCCGTCCTTCACCATCCGGCTCCCTGCACGGGTGTGGGTGCAGCCCGTGGTTAGAACTGGCCCCGCCTGCTTAGTAATCTCTCTGATTGGAAAGGGGCGTAAAATATGCAAAAAAAAATGAAATTTATTTTAAATTTTTGATATGCTATCAAAAATTGCAGGAAAGTACAAATTTTTTTTTATATATAACACATTTCTCGGAACAATGAATAAAGTTGCGTGAATAGAATAAACTCTAAGAAAAATATTTACAATAGTCATATTCACGCATTCTCCATTCAAAAGGTTAACAACATATTAGTAACTTAATGCACCATATCGGTTAGCACGTTTTTGTGCATTAATTGAATTATTATGAGATTTTCTCCGTGTTGTTACAACATAAATAACTGTCGAACATTTGAATCAAGCAAAATTTCTGACAGTTATCTATATTTAAAAAAACTAGGCCAAAACGATTGCTACAGTAAAAAAAAAATATTTTTAAAAAGCATTTAAAGGTAATTTTTTAAAATATTGCCGAATATTACAAAAATCAAATATTGGAACACTTGTTCACTTTAATTATCGATTAAGTAAATTGCGTTCGACATAGCAGAAAGATAAAATATTAAATTATTCATCTAATTTATGCCCTAGTTTAATTAAAGTGAAATAATTAAATTTTTAATGCGATTTGAAGATCTTTCAGATACCACAAAAATGCATTAACTGTAGAAACTTTATCAGCTCAGATCATCAGAAGTAGCAGCAAGAGAAATCTCTAACAGGTTAAACATTATCGTGTATATAAATCAACGATCTAAAAATATATACTAGATAGACTGCTATAGGTTGCTAGAGACAACGCAGCCATTGAATTGGTGGGTCACGTGGTATAACAGTTCATATTGGGGTACTATGTCCTTTTTATTAATTATTTGAATCTGGGCCTTCATACTAACATATATAGGATGCGACGAGCCACCAAAACAAAGTCAATTTGCTATCTCGTCGATTTTACGACATTGCTGGTGAGGTAAACCAATGTAGCGGGACAGTTTTCCTTATATTTTATGGACACTTTTTACTTTATATCGATCGGGCATAAATAATATATCTGAACGTCCGGGATAAATTCCCGTATCTATTTCCAAGAATTTACAGGAAAATTTATAAACGAATACTTGGTCCCTTACATTATTTACATTATAATATTTTGTTGTTGATATAAATATACAAGCGTTTAACTCGTTCATAATAAAATCTAAACTTAAAGGTTTAGGTTGAATAACCTTAATGGACAAATTTTTACCTAGTTTATGAGAAAAAGGGCGGAATTCGCTTCATCGATCAACCGTTTACGCTATCACGAACGGGAGACCATCGCCAAGAACAAATTAAGATTTTTTGTAAACATATTTATTTTTTGTTTTTTTATCGTATTGTTGTCATTAAGCATCATTTGAAGCTATTTTGCATTTATTCCTTATCGATTTTTCAATTTATTTAAAAAAGGTCGTTTATTAGAAATTGTCATATAATGCGCCTATTACCTTATCATCATGTTCAACGACTGTATAAATATTGACCTCTTTTTGATTTCGAGTAGAATTCCGATCTGGGTGCATGTAGTATATAAGAGTAGATAAGAATGTTCTTGTCATTAACTAAAAAGAATTACTATAGTGTACTCTGGATTTCGGAACACAAAAAATGGAATATAACTCTAAGGTAAGATAGTTACTGTAAACTGGATATTCAGTAGTATTGTATCGAGTCAAGTTATTCCCCATTTTTAATGGCTATTTTGCACGTTTTGTGCAATTTTTGAGTAACTTTTTATCATTACAAGTACAGAAAATTTAGAGAATATGTGTGTTTTAATATATATCTCAACTTTTTCTCCATATTTACTTCTAATGTTGTTCAATAAGTGAATGCATTAAGAAATATTATAGAATCCACTCTAAATGTAAATTAAATTGGTAATATTCAGTAATTCATTGTTACGTATTAATTTATAAAGAAATTTTAGCAAACTGGAAAAATTTACTTTGAAATTATAAAATTATAGTGGTTCATTATTTATCAAAAAAAAGTTAATAATGCTTTTCAATTTTCTGTGTTAACTTCTAGATTAGTGTGTGCTTCGCTTTTTTCTGCCTCCTGTTGATTGTGTTTCAAGCCGAGTGTTCGGATAGCAAAGGTCATGTCAGCATTAAAGTGTGGAGAGGACCGAGTGAACATCATGGTCATTACCATCATCATCACCACAGTGCACCATTTGCGTATTATGTAAAGCAACCCGCCGACAGCCACCATCATAGCCATCATCACCATCACTCCAGTCATGATGTTCATCACAAAGGTGGTCATGGTTATCACGAGGGTCATCATCATGACGATCATGGAGATCATCATCATTATGAAAGCCATGGTTCCCACCATGGTGACGACGATCATGGACATGGCGATCACCATTCCCATGATGGTGGTCACCACGGCGATAGCTATCATCATGGCGATCATGGTTACCACGATGATCATCATCCCCACCATTATGGTCATCATTAGGAACGATTAGCATTACTACGATGGCGATGGTCTGACTAACGATTATCATCATTTATGAAAGTATTGCATGGGACATATTAAAAAAATATGTTGGCTACGTTAAAGAAGAATAGCACCATAAAAATGATGATTTCGAATGGTTAATTGATATTCAAATCAATAATAAATTGGATCAGTTACACTAATTTTATTAAAGGATTATTTAGGAAAGGATTTTGAATTTGGAATACATAAATTTTCATTTTTTTTTTATTTTGGAGATAAATGTTTAAAAGTTTTATAATAAGTGTTGTAATATATTTATTATAATAAACTTGTTATTATACATTTGTAATAACTTTTACATAAATTTTCCAATCGTTAATATCGGGCCAGACTGACCGCGTGGAAACGCTTCGGCTTTCCATTTTGGAGGACCCGGGATTTTTTTTTTAACAGATGACGCCACTTTCCATTCAGGGAGAATACTAAGTGCTTAAAGAGGTTTGACTGTAAATAGTATGAAGTCAGTCATTCTTTTCCATTGAAGACTAAGTTTTCCATTTTTTTCCATAGATTCCTTCAAATATCTTTTTCTTGCTGTTTTGGTTATTTTTTTTTGAGATAAAGCCCTGAATTTATTTAAATTATTTGGATTCATTTGATTCTCAGATAATTTTTTTCTACCAGCCTTGCATATAATGCCAAGTAGAGTATTCTAATGATATGCATTTTTTTCTGAGATAAAGCCCTGAATTTATTTCAATTATTTGGATTCATTTGATTCTCAGATAATCTTTTTCTACCAGCCTTGCATATAATGCCAAGTAGAGTATTCTAATGATATGCATTTTTTTCAACTCATCCATACTACTGTAGTTGTTTTCTGTGAATTGTGTCTATTATTGAAACTGTAGTTTAATTCCTGTTTAATTATTTCATTTGTCTTCATATCCATTTGGTTTATATCTTCTTTCTTAAGTACTTCATTTCAAAATAAATAAATTAATTATTTTTGTAATTTTAATGAACATTATTTATGTAATTTTTTTATTACTTTGCATGATTAAAATCTGGTTTAGTTTATAGGATTTCTTAGTTTGTTTTTTATTTTGCAAAATTTTAATGAATATATTATATTCTTGCAACATTTATGACAGTTTATCAAAATTTGCCTAATGCATGATTTTTTTTATATATTATAGCCAAAATATGATTTGAATTTCATCATTGATAGTTTGTTTTATTTAGTGGACAAATGGCTATCTAAAAATTGTAATTACTTCATTCAACAGCTAAACACTAGCAAAATATAAATGTATAATTGTTGAACTAATATAATCAAAAAATATTTTGCAAAATAAATAGATATAAAACACACTTCAAGAATTATAGAAAAACATCAAAACTATATAAACAGTAAGTTTCAAATTTTTTGATAAAAAATGAGAAATTTTTAAATGATAAATTGAAATATTAACTGCCTCATTCATTCCAACAGAAATTGTAATTGATGATTCAGAAAAAATTAGACATATTTCTATTAAATATATACTATAAAAAAAAAATATGAAATTATTCTCTCTGCATTATCTAGAATTTCAAATTAAGAATGGAACAATAGTTTGGATTTTGCAATAGAATGAATTAATATTTTATCATCAAAGCACACAACAGCAGTATTTTAGAAAATCGACACTTTAATAAAGATTATTTAACACTAAAATTTGTATTATATATTTCATACATAAGCAAAATCTATATAAATGAAATTATAAACTAAATTAAAAATGAATCAGGCCTTTAATAACTAAAAAAGTCAATTACTACTCAAGAGAATAAAGTTTTCAGTTAATCCATATAGCCTTTTCAGTTCAGAAATTCATTCATTCTACTAAAAATTATACTTGCTTATACTCTTAATACGATTAAATTTTTTTGTCATCAAAGCACACAACAGCAGTATTTTAGAAAATCGACACTTTAATAGGCAAAGTACTTTCGAATAGATCCAACTTCAGCACCTTACAAAACCAGAGAACATTGTACATTCTAAAATGAAACTTCATACGTTATTTGTTTGATAAAATTTTAAAATAATCACAGCTAAATAATATTGCTTTATATTGAAATAAAATACAAAATAAGATTAGTAAATATATAAAAACTATATTATTGATTAAAAACTATAGATTAATTGATCTAAAAATTTTTAAATAGGTCAACTTCTGTTTATGGTGTATAGCCAAGCCTTAGACATGTTCTCTGGCAGTTCATCATTGATGACATTATCAAAATTTTTTCTTTTTAAGATTTCTAAACTTTCTGCAACAAATCTATCATCTTGTATTGTTTGTCTAATGATTTTTGTTCCGTTCCAATTTACTTCTATATTATATTCGTAAAATCTTTTCGAAAGGACCGTTCTTATGTATGCTAATCTAATATCATTTTTATGTTCTTTTAATCTTTCACTTAAACATCTCTGTTACCCCTATATAGAATTCTTCTTTAGTAAGTTCTATGTTATTGATTGATATTTGGTAAACCCGTCTTTTGCATTTCTTCTCTCTCATTTTTTTCATTCCTCAGTAAACTAAAAATGGCAGGTGCCTCCTGTATATTAAACTTTTTTTTTCCTTTCTAATCAATTTTCTAATTGTTTTATATCTGCACATATGGTATGGTATCGCAATATTCATATTGTGATACCATACTACAATATCACAATATTGTTGTTCATTGTTCAGTTTTCTGGAGGTCTCATTTCTTTCAATTTGGAAGTTTCTTTTCATATGCATATCTTTTTCTATTTTTTGTTGCAATGTTTATGAAGGATCTAGTATATCCATGTTTCATTCTAGTTTTAAAAATTACATCTATTTCTTCTCGTCTTGCTTCTAAGGTATTATAATGAGTAATACTTCTTTTGAAGTATGCATGTCAGCTTTCTTATATGAGATAGGATCGCTAGACCATCTAGGAATCATTATTCTAGTAGCAGTTGGTTTCTGATATACTTTTGTGCTGTAAAAAATGTCTTCTGTTTTTATTAGCACGTCAAGATAATGAATTGATTTCCTATTTTTTTGGTCTATTTTTAAACATAAGCCATATGCTTCATCAGTAAAGGCTTCTTTTATTTCCTCTGTTTTATCTTGTTTTCCATATAATCATAACATCATCTACATATCTTTTGTAGGATTTCCAACTATTTATAAAGTTTTCTATAATCTTAGCTTCTTTATTTCTTACCACTAATTCTGCCAGAATGCCTGCCATTGGGCTGCTGATGGGAACACCTTTTGTTTGCCAATAAAATTTATTATTAAACATAAAATATGAATTATAACATATTAAATGTGATATATCTTTTAGAATATCTGCTATCTGATTGGATTCTGGTATATTTTCTAGCATAAAGCAGTATAGCATCAAACATGCTGGTTGTATTTCAATGGATGGAAATAAACTTTGGAAATCCGTGCGAACTAGTCATTCTTCTGTTGGTGATTGTTCTGCTAAATCTCTGAGAAATTCTTCTGTTGAAGCACATGTATATGGGTATTATTTTAAGTTCTCCTGGTACCATTGAGCTAATTCTTTTTTGATATTGTTTAGAGGAGATTGTCTTTTCTCTATGATGGGTCTAATTGCTACTGGTGTTTTGTGTGTTTTGACATAAGCAAACAATCTTGGGCAGGCTGGATTACTGACTCTGTTGATTTTTAAAAATGATGGGAAACTTTGCTTTCTACAAATATTGTCCACTTTTTGAATAAGATTTAATATAGGATCATCTTTTATTTGTATTGCTTTTGATTCTTTTATATAATCCTCTAAAAATTTCTTATATGACACTCTTAAGAATCGCTAACTTTTTCGATTTATCATTCTTAATAATAACTAGATTTTCTTCCTGTAACCATTGTATAGTTCTGTATGTAATGTATATTCATAGATTTAATTTGCTGCATATTGTTCTTACTTTGATTTTATCCTATGTAGTTCCATCTTACTTTTTCTTTTAGTTCTGGTTCTAAGTTCCCTATCAGGGCTTCTAATGTAGGAATATCTCTTAGTACTTGATTGTTAAGTATAATTGCACATGACGACCCTCTTTGGAATAATTCTTTAGCATATGATGGTATTTCGATTTCTTCTACATTAGTAATAACTTTCATCAAGAGGAAAACTTTTTTTTTCATTTTCTGTTAATTGTTTCTTAAAGATCCATTTTATTTTGCATATATGCTGTTTTCTAAGCTTCTTAGTTATTCTTGACATTTGATCTTTAATATTTGTTATTATGTGTATATTGAAACTCGTAGGTTTTTCATTAATTCGGTTTCTATCTTTCAGAGTTCTATTTTCAATTTATAAAATCTTCTTTTAAGTTTTGTAATTGCCGATAACAAACATATATGCTTCATGTTCCTTAGAATCTTTCTTGATTTCTCAGGAAGCTTAATATTATAAACAGACATTGGACACACATTTTCTAGCATAGCTATACCGCTTTATGCTAGAAAATATACCAGAATCCAATCAGATAGCAGATATTCTAAGAGATACATGAATTATAACATATTAAATGTGATATTTTATGTTTAATAATAAATTTCATTGGCAAACAAAAGGTGTTCCCATCAGCAGCCCAATGGAAGGCATTCTGGCAGAATTAGTGGCAAGAAATAAAGAAGCTAAGATTATAGAAACTTTATAAATAGTTGGAAATTCTACAAAAGATTTGTAGACGATGTTATGATTATATGGAAAACAAGATAAAACAGAGGAAATAAAAGAAGCCTTTACTGATGAAGCATATGGCTTATGTTTAAAAATAGACCAAAAAAATAGGAAATCAATTCATTATCTTGTCTTCTGTTTTTATTAGCATGTCATCTTTTACAGCACAAAAGTATATCAGAAACCAACTGCTACTAGAATAATGATTCCTAGATGGTCTAGCGATCCTATCTTGTATAAGAAAGTTGAGTTCAATGCATACTTCAGAAGAAGAAGTATTTACTCATTGAACCTTAGAAGCAAGACAAGAAGAAATAGATGTAATTTGCTGAGTTCAATGCATACTTCAGAAGAAGTATTACTCATTGTAGAAGAAGTATTTACTCATTGAACCTTAGAAGCAAGACAAGAAGAAATAGATGTAATTTTTAAAACTGGAATGAAACATGGATATACTAGATCCTTCATGAGATCATTGCAACAAAAAAATAGAAAAAGATATGCATATGAAAAGAAACTTCCAAATTGAAAGAAATGAGACCTCCAGAAAACTGAACAATGAACAACAACATATTGCGATACCATACCATATGTGCAGATATAAAACAATTAGAAAATTGATTAGAAAGAAAAGAAAAAGTTTAATATATAGGAGGCACCTGCCATTTTTAGTTTACTGAGGAATGAAAAAAATGAGAGAGAAGAAATGCAAAAGACGGGTTTACCAAATATCAATCAATAACATAGAACTTACTAAAGAAGAATTCTATATAGGGGTAACAGAGATATTTAAGTGAAAGATTAAAAGAACATAAAAATGATATTAGATTAGCATACATAAGAACGGTCCTTTCGAAAAGATTTTACGAATATAATATAGAAGTAAATTGGAACGGAACAAAAATCATTAGACAAACAATACAAGATGATAGATTTGTTGCAGAAAGTTTAGAAATCTTAAAAAGAAAAAATTTTGATAATGTCATCAATGATGAACTGCCAGAGAACATGTCTAAGGCTTGGCTATACACCATAAACAGAAGTTGACCTATTTAAAAATTTTTAGATCAATTAATCTATAGTTTTTAATCAATAATATAATTTTTACATATTTACTAATCTTATTTTGTATTTTATTTCAATATAAAGCAATATTATTTAGCTGTGATTATTTTAAAATTTTATCAAACAAATAACGTATGAAGTTTCATTTTAGAATGTACAATGTTCTCTGGTTTTGTAAGGTGCTGAAGTTGGATCTATTCGAAAGTACTTTGCCTATTAAAGTGTCGATTTTCTAAAATACTGCTGTTGTGTGCTTTGATGACAAAAAAATTTAATCGTATTAAGAGTATAAGCAAGTATAATTTTTAGTAGAATGAATGAATTTCTGAACTGAAAAGGCTATATGGATTAACTGAAAACTTTATTCTCTTGAGTAGTAATTGACTTTTTTAGTTATTAAAGGCCTGATTCATTTTTTGCATATAAAACATTTGACTCTTGCAAAGATGTTGTTGGTTTAATGCCTGGTACTACTGCATTGGAAATTATGTGTGGATCACATGGCAAAAGTTGCACTCCTGAAACTTGGCTTGCATTTTTAGGCTCAACTATAACAAATGGAGGATTTTCTCCAATTCAAATAAATTATAAATTAATAACTGAACCTAATATAGTTGTAAATGGTAGAACATTCTATCCTATGGATAAAAATGCAACTAGGTATGTATTTACATATTTTTAATTATTGTTCAATATTTTTAAAAAATTGCTAAGAACATTTACTAGATTTATATAAAATTTTCAACATAGTTTTTCATTATAACATTATATCTTTAAATAAACATAGAACAATTATTAAAGAAATTATATAAAATTATGTCAATATGCAAACATACTTTGAATTATTTAAATTTTGTATAATATCTATTTGAAATCAGCAGGTTTGAACAGAAAAATAAAAATTTTATATTTAAAATTTTTCTATTAACTATTATATGAAATATATCAAATTATTAACAAAAGTTATAATAATATATTGTATGAATTAAAAAGAATATGAATGTAATCAAATAGAATATATATTTAATTTTTTCATAAGTTTTAATTTTTACATAAATATGCTTAATCCCATTATAACCAATCCTGTAATAACAAACATCCACGTTTAACAATCTTGGTGCAAAATGATTAGCCAGGCTTTCTTCCTTATGTTAAAAAGCATAATGAACACTGCTAAAGCAACAATTCCTGCTTTACGAATAGATTATATGACTTTATCGTGCAATCCAACTTTGATATAACTATTGAGTTCACAAATTTGAATTCCCATTCTGTAATGTTTGTAACAGTCCACAACTTTTGAATTTTGTTTTGGTTAGGACTTAGTTTCAGTAATAGTGATCACTACTGCAGAGTGTAAAAAGCAGCAAAAGTTATCAGTACAATTGAAGTTGAGTTGACAGAATAAGCTTGTTAAGTCTTCTGTTGCTATCATCTCCTTTGTTTTATTGTGTCAAAGTTCCATAACATTGGTGTCAAGCTTTGTACTTTCAACTGACTGTGTGTGTGGAATTTGATTTTGTTTGACATTTGATACAGTATAATGTGTTTTGTAGTGTGTTCAATAATTTGGTGTAATGTAATGTCTAGTAAACAAAAGTTTCTGGACTTATGAACAAAAATTAAAATACTATATGAAATGACATTGAAAAATGATTGAAAATGCAGTCATGAGTGCTCTTGGAATTCCAAAAATTTCTTGGCCCACAATTTTGAAGGATGAGAGATTTGTGAACAAGCACATGGTGTAAAAAGTAGTGTAAAATGTATACAGAATGCTAATCATCCTGATGTTGATGAAGCTGTGAGTTTGATTACAGCAGGCACATACACAGTGATACCCATCTCTAGATCTATATTACAACAAAAAGCACAAAATTTTATTTTTGCATTGGGCATAAATCTTCAAAGCAGCAATGGCTAGCTAGACCAATTCTAAACTCACAATTGACTTGCTTTTATAACAGTGTGTGCTGAAAGTGCAAGTGTTGATTCAAATATGATTGGATAAATGATACACTACCCAGACTTTAAGAAGGATATTCTCCATGTGATGTCTTCAATGCTGATGAGACAGATTTGTTTTATAAACTAACACCAAACAGAACTTTAGAATTTAAAACAAACAGGTAGGGAGGAAAAATTCAAAAGTTGTTGTTGTTTTTATTGCCCTGCAATATGGATGGTAGTGAAAAACTTTAGCCATGATTATTGGAAAGTCAAAAAAATCAAAGATGTTTTAAAGGATTATTATTATATTCCTGTTGACTATCAGTCAACAGGAATATATAATAATCTTTTGGACAACAGTGCATGGATGACAAATGAAATATTTAATTGCTGGCTCTTAAAAATTAATAGGAAATTTGTACAACAGAATGAAACATATTTTGGTGCTTGTGAATAATTGTCCATCCTATAAAAATGTTCCTGCATTAACTAACATCAGTTTATATTTTCTAAAAAAATCCACCTCCAAGCTGCAACCACTGAACCAAGGGATCATCCATTCTTTTAAATGCTCTTTCTTACATGAAACTTTGTTTTACACATGCTTACAAACATCCGTAACAAATAAGGGATTTAAAAACTAGTTGGTCAGAGGTGTTGTGCAAATGATTTTTCATGCATATAATGATGTTAAAGCCACTATAAAAAACTGTTTTAGGAAGTTTGGATTTTCATTATTGGGAAATGATGTTTTACATGATAATGACAATAGTTCTTCAGCAGAAGATAGTAATTAATCTCTTATATGTTTGCTTGTGAATCAAAAAACCTGGAAAATGTTTACTGAAGCTGATAATGTTAGTTGAAGAATAAATTCTATGAAATGAAAATACATTAACAGAAATGCTGTGTATTGATGATGATATTGTTCACAACATTGCGGGTGCAAATGTAGCCCAAGATGAAGAGAATACTATATATCTGAGGAAGAAGTTGAAGAAATTACTACAAAGAGAAAATCAACACTAGATGAAGCTTTCAGTGCATTGGAAACACACACTATTTTGAAAATTTCATTTCTTAGAATGAAATTGCTTTTGACAATCTCTACAAAATTGATACTGCATATATCAGTTAAAGAAATGTAAGCCTACTGTATAGTCATAAATTTGTCTGCATTTTTAATAAAATCATAGAAAGAATAAGCATTATTAGCAAGAAACAATTTTTTATTCATGTAAAATGTTTTTGGTCTCATAAGTCCTTATCAGTACAAGAATAATTAAATAGATGCTATAGAACACATTAATTCAAAGAAATTTAAAATACAAAAATTAGCTAAGCATGAAAAAGTTCCTTTAAAAAGGAACTTTTATATGCTTAGCTAATTTTTACAAAAAATACAAATTTTAACAACAAAAACAAAAAGGGGGAAGAGAATATATTCTTAAATTTATAAAACAAAAACTAGGAATCAGACATAATTTTTATTTTTAAGAATTTTAATATATTTCCAGCCAGTTTTACATGAATCACCTGTAAATAATGCAGAACATCTTATTCTCAGGTAATATAGGTTTATGCCAATTGATATTATAATATATAATGGTTCAAAAATTCTCATTAATATAATAATCTAGTTTTTATATTAAAAATTAGACTTGTTTAAATCTGCTTGTTTTTAATGCTTTTTAATTTTCTAATTTTCTAATGATAAACAATTTTTAAGTAATTCTTTCAGAATATTATAATTACATATTATCATATTACTTCAAATTTAAGCCACAGTAGGATTTTAATATTGAAAAAAATAAAAATGATTTTATAATAGGTATTGTAAAATAAGAAATATTTTTATTTACCTAAATAGGTACTATTATACATAATAAGCTACCTAATTTATTGAGAATCTCACAAGTTCAAGCGGAAGATTGATATATTTATTTCCTAAAGATTTTTCATCTTAAAAAAGCTATCTTCAGTAGGAACAAATAAAGGAATTACAAATGGAATAAGTATTAATTTGAATATAAAATTGTAAATGCTCTTTTATTCAAATTAATCCAAGAATGTTTACAATTTTGTATTCAAATTAATAGTTGTTCCATTTATAATTCTTTTACTTGTTCCTACTGACGATGACTTTTTAAGCTGAAAAATCTTTAGGAAATAAATACCGTATTACTTCAAATATAAGCCACCCTCGAATTTAAGCCGCAGTAGGATTTTAAAATTGGAAAAAATAAAAATGATTTTATAATAGGTATTGAAAAATAATGAAAAATAAAAATGATTTTATAATAGGTATTGAAAAATAAGAAACATTTTTAAAAAAAAAAAGATTTTATAATAGGTATTGAAAAATAAGAAACATTTTTACTTAAATTTATAATAAGTATTGAAAAATAAGAAACATTTTTATTTACTTAAATAGTACTAATATACATAATAAGCTGGTGAATAAATTGTAATCATGATCATAATACTATGTGCATATATAGAGCGTAAAGCAAAAGCCCAAATGTTGGGGATTGGGAGCTTGGTTGAAATAAGATGTTAAAATATTCGCTTTGAATTTAAGCTGCACCCAAATTTTACATCAAAAATTTGAATAAAGAGTGCGGCTTATATTCGAAGTAATACAGTAATTATATATCATTATTCAATATTCATTTTGAATTTAAGCTGCACCCAAATTTTACATCTTAAAAATTTGAATAATATTCGAAGTAACACAGTATATCAATCTTCCTCTTGAACTTGTACTGTTATATTTTAATTATCTTAATTAACATGAAATTTATTTCTTGATACTTAAATAACTGGTAAGTCACATCATTGCTTTAAATATAATTTTCTAGTTCATATATACTGGGTGTCTATGTTTCTACAGACCAGTCATTTTCTCAAACTACTGGGTATGCATTAAAACTGTAAAACATGTCTTGTTACATTTCCCTTCCAAATTACAATCTGTCATTAAGATTTTTTTTCTGCACATTCTCTTGTGCAGTGCTTGTTTCAATTTCGTTTTCTCAAATGGAAATGTATTGTTTTTTAATGGAATCTGATTCTGCCAATTTTTTGTGCAATTTTCATGGTAGATTTATTTTGATATGACCAATATTTTCAAAGATATTTAGGAATAAAGGCTCTATTAAGAAAGTATGGCAGTATGAAAGTCAATATACAAATCCTTGATTCAGTGTAATGTATTATCCTAATATGAAAATGAATTCAAAATGGATTCTCCAATAATTTTATATCTTGAAACATTTTTAGGAAGTAGGGAATCATAGCTATAAACTTTAAAAGTTTTTGACATTATTGGAAAAAACTTTATGCCTTTCTTAATGGATTCTTTATTCCTAAAATCTCCAAAAATGTCGGTCATAGGAAAATAATTCTATCAAGAAAATTTGGCAGAATCAGATTCCATTAGAAAAATAATACATTTCATTTGAAAAAACCAAGTTGAAACATGTGCTGTGCAAAAGGATGTGCAGAAAAAAATCGGCGTTAATGGTGGATTGTAATTTGGAAGAAAAATGTAAGTCACATGTTTTATAGTTTTCACGAATACCTTGTAGTTTTCGAGAAAAATGACTGGTCCATAGAAACGTGGGCACCCTGTATATTAAGACAGAAGAATGGGAGAAGTCTATGTGTATAGATCAGACCTGGGCATTATATCGACATTCGTTCTAATCCACCACTTTGCATAATTAGTTATTTAGCGGTCTATAGATCGTTTGTTTTGCAACAATCAATAATTAAACCTGACGCTTGCTTCATAATTTTTGTTATTTCAACAAATTATGTCAGCAGTCGAGAAAATTTTCCAAGATTCGTTTGTTTATAGTTGATTTTGGTATCTATCCAAATTTCTGTTTCAAATTTCACAGAAAGAAGTAAGATCTCTACTTCATTCCAATATAAACAAACAAACTATATCGTTCTAATCCACGACTTTGCATAATTAGTTATTTAGCAGTCTATAGATCGTTTGTTTTGCAACAATCAATAATTAAACCTGACACTTGCTTCATAATTTTTGTTATTTCAACAAATTATAATGTCAGCAGTCGAGAAAATTTTCCAAGATTCGTTTGTTTATAGTTTATTTTGGTATCTATCCAAGTTTCTGTTTCTAATTTCACAGAAAGAAGTAAGATCTCTACTTCATTCCAATATAAACAAACAAACTATATTTTGCTATTTTAGAAGTATCTAGTTTTCATTCTCTTACTGCTTTAGTGTATTCAATGCTAACAGTGCTTGCAGATTGTGCTAAAATTCTTAATCTACTACTGTAACCTGTTTATCAGATGATTTTATTGTTTTTGTTTTGCTTACTAGTACTAATATTTATCTAGACCAGGGATTCCTAACCTTTTTCTTGCATCGACCCCTTTTAAAGAATGGTTTTCTTCATCGACCCCCTTACATTTTTCTTTATAATATACAGTATGCAACATAATCATAATACAAATAATTGCACATAAATAACTTAAAGATAACAATTAGACTAAGAATATAATCAAATTTTGAAAATAAAAAATGGTTTATTAGATTTATGTTTTATTAGTTTTTGTATTATTACCATTTTTAACTTTTTAAATATAAACAAGTTTTCAGAAACAAAATCACAGATTCTAATTGCACAAAAGTTCGATATTAATTAATGTGATGGCTGTGATATTAATTAATGTGATTGATGTATCAATGCAAATAAAAATAAAATAAAATTTTAGGCATAAAATTGCCTTATTCTTAAATCACCTCATTCAGAAATATTCAACCTGTTTCTTGTTTTCCGTAGTAAATTATTGACTTAACTAAAGCCTGTTTCCACTAGGTAAGAAGAGGGAAGAGTCAATAATGCTAGTTCATTAACAACTTCTATTTAGGGATATCTCTCTCGAATGACTTTTAAATTGTAAAACTTAGCATATCCATGTGTTTCAAATAAGTCTTGTGCTCGAACATCCTCCTTCAATGCAATCAACTTTTCTTGTATCATAATATCAAAATCAGATATATCACAGTGCAGCAGTTCTATGATTCATGTGGCACATTCAAATTTTCAATATCTCGGAAGCGAACATTAAAATCTTTAAATTTTACATGTGGCTCGTATATAACAATATATCGTCTGACGAAATGCAATCCTTTTCAATAACAGACAATTGCAAATTAAAAATTAATATATATTAAAAAAATTTATTGGTTTTTAAAATATATTAAA
>AYEL01065622.1:0-47004 GCA_000484575.1 Olivierus martensii
ATATTAATATTAAATAATAGTTAATTTAGTTTTAATATTGGCAATTTTAATTAATATATCATCATTAACGTCATAGTGGAAGATGGCGGCTTTCCAGGTGAGTTTAGCAGTGTGAAGCACGAGTTCATTTTAGCGATATTGTACTGATTTTATTATAGCATACTATGCGTTATTTACAGATACAGGCTGTTATTAAAGATCTACCGTTGAAAGTACAAACTGGAAAGAAAAAAATTCGCGAACAGGTATTTCATGATCTGGAAACTATAACTAAAACAGGTAAATAAAATCAATAATTTATAATCCAAAACTAGATATCCTAGACATTATGCACGATGTGGTTTATAAAAGAAACAGAGTATGAAGAATTTTGATACAGAATTTTATGTTTAATGAAAATCTCCTGATTAAAACTAAAAATAAAAAATTTACATACAAATATACAAAACAAAACTAAAATTCAAGATTATATAATGAGTTAATTATTAAGTGGGATATTTGCTTAATGTTTTAATGTTTGATATATGATTCAGGCTCTCTTCTATTATAATGTCATATTTATTCTATTGATATTAAAGCTACCTTACTTTTCTATGTATTATTCAATAATTATTTAATATTTTTGTTGTTTTATTATTCAATCAGTGAAGCTATTAAAGAAAGTTTTGAAAAAACTAGTGATCAGACAGTTAACAATACATTGAAGATAGATGTTCCTAGCTCATTGTCAGCAATCAAAAAATTAATAAGAGAAAAATTTATAATGTTTTATGAAATTGATATCAGGTATAGAGAAATATAGTTTGGTGAGAGAACTTGATTTTATGAGTTATGATTGTGACTGGCAATTAAAAGATTCAGTTATAACAACATTTCATTAAAAGTTTTATAAAATTAATTGATGTGGTTATGAATTAATGTGCAATTGTTTACTAATCTGTTGTTGTAATATAGTAAAGAAAATCTTAAATTAAATTTTCTTATTTGCCAATCAAATAAAAAAGGGATGACATTTATGTCAGAACTATACACAATATGATTTGGACAACAAACAGATAATTTTTAATATTCTATTGGGTCTTTATTGTTTTGTAAAGTTTCAAAAATGGTATTCTTTCTTCTATAAATGTGCCTGCACAGGTTGTTCTTGGTAACTTTTCTTACAATCCTGTCCATTATCGGATCATGTATAAGTGGATACATCCATTAGTCTTGGCTGAGCTGAGTATTATGTTGCAGTGATGAAGGTCAAAAACGTTTTACTAATAAAAGTTTTATCCTGTTACCCTGTTACAAGAGCTGAATAATTGTTAAGAAAGTATTACTAAAAAACAGTAATTATCAAAAGCTATTTGAATACACATCTGAAATTACTAAAATTCCTTAAAAGAATAAAAATAAGAGCACCTAAACTGCAAAAATTGTTTACATACCAAAAACATCACAAACAACCATTGAATTTCAGGCTATAGTAGAGAAATGGAACTTGCTAAAATATAAGTTTGAACAGAAGCATCTGAGATGTTATAGAAGAAATATAAAAGGATATAAATGGAATTTCAATCAGTGGAAGAATTCCTTGACATAGTACATACGGTATTTATAAGTTAAGTTTTTACATTATAAATTTTGATTAAAGCTAATCTTGAAAATATTGCTTTCATAATATACTCTGTTGGAAAAAACAACACACTCCTAAAAAATAGAGCAATAAGTGCAAAACTCAGTATATAAGTGCCTTTCAACTAGACATACAAATGATTAAAATTTCATTATGAAGGAACACAGGGCATTTGGAGAGTCATAAGAAAAGTGAATCTGAAACTAATAAAACAAGTGGCATTCTTAAATATGGATATATCTGACCAGTTTTGCTGTTTTATTACATTAAGTAGTCTATGAAGATGCCTCTACAATGTATCCATCAGCAGTATGAGCAACTGAGTGAATTTAAGAGAGTGACCACTTCATATCCTTGTAATAAATTTATGACAAACCTGCATCTTTTTCTTTTTTGCAACAAAGTGTATTTATTAATGCACAATATCAATTGTTACGAGTATAAAATCTCAATGTGCTACAACTTCATAAGCAAACGAAAAGCATCCATTATTAAATTATACTTATTTAAAATCTGAAAAAATACCTTCGCTTATGATACTTCCTCCAAGTCTTCATTATCCAATCAGATATGTTACGTCCTGTAGCATTCAATAAAATATCTGTTGCAGTTGTTTGAACTTGAGGAGGATCTGGAGGAATTGCTGAACATTGCATAGTTCCGATTTCACAATTACATTGGCTTACTTTATTGGCAATAGTGAAATTGTACTTTGGTATTAGATATGATCTATTAAATGAAATGGGCTGACATGGCAACTGTCTGAAATTAAGATAATGTTTTAAATGCCACAAATTACTTCAGTAATTATTTTAATCAAACTTACTTATGTGATTTTGCTTTTATGCATCGATCTCCCAAGCCAGGCGGTGAAAGAAGTGTCTCAATATATTTGTTTGTAAAAGGATTTCTTGAATCTTCATTGCTATTAATAAAATTATATTATAATCTGGAGAATATTTTATGAGAAACGTTTTAAACTATTTTTAACATACATTTACTATATATAATAATATAAACTAAATTATCTATTTTTATAAATAAAGCTAACCTGAAAAATATATAATTTGGTGAATCATAAAGCCATGGATTAAGTTCTAATGGTGGTTCATCCATCATTGGAGGTATTGCTAATGTCAAAAGAAGAGCCAGGCAAACAAATAGTGCAGGGAGAACAATCTAGTAAAAAAAATTATATATATATATATTTTTAATTACATATCAAAATATTAAGTTTCAACATACTTCACAGCATAAACCCTTATAATTCCTCCTTGAATGATGAAATCGTCTGATATGTAATGCAGCAAGTTGTCTTCGGATCAATGAGGTACCCGTAATTTTTTTACTAGAAGCAATTGTAGGTGGTGGAAGAACAGGATCCTGGTTTTGATCATTATCTAGGTAATATAAAATCTTCCATTACTTTAAATATAGACTGAATTCTATATTAAAACAAAGGAAAAGTTAAAAACATGCAAAATATTTAATAAATTTTTATTTATTTAACCCAGTGGTTCTCAACCTTTTTTCTGTTGAGGAACACTTTTTAATATTTTAAAGTTTGGCGGCACACCTAAATATTTTAAATAACAATTTAGATGTAACAACGAATTTTTATTGACAGATTATTATATTTATTTTTATTTATTACATTCAGATTACAGACATACTCGTACACGGAATCATTAAATGGCGATTCTTATTAAGTTATAACATCATCTGCGGATTTTGTCTTTTTAAAGAAACTATAATTTTAATTTAATTTTTATTCCTTAATTTTTAAATTATGAATAACGACAAAAATTTTGACTATTTGAGAGTTAGAATTTTCTAATGATATCCTATTTATAGGAATCGGTACAGTGGTTCGACTGCAAAAGGGATATCCAGCCAATCACGTTTCATTATTAATATATATGATTATATAATTATATACATACAATTCATTCTTTAATTTTTCGCGGCACACCTTCAAAGGTTTGGTGGCACACTAGTGTGCCGCGGCACAGCGGTTGAGAACCACTGATTTAACCCCTTAACAAATAAATTATTTTAATACAAGATCTCTTGCTGTAAATAATAAACATATTCAGTTAGATTACTTTTTATCCAAAAGTTTTTTGACTATCCATATTAATTGAAGCAAATATTCAATAAGATATAAGGTTTCACACTCAAAATTTTATTAATATTTTTATGTAACCGTAAAATTTGATTTATCACAAATTGTCCATATATGATATAGTATTCAGCCACCTTAAATTGAAAATTCCATAATTTAGAATTTCATATGCTTTCGAACATGTTCAACTTGTAGTTCGAAATAACTAATGACGGTATCATATGTACCAAAAATATTTTTATGCTTATTAAAATGTAATTCCTTTATCCTAAACTGCTGATTGTGCTTTATTAGAACTTAGTATAAGGTTTATTAAATATGCTTATTATTTATTTTATTTAAAGTATCTTTAACAGATTTCCTAAATATCTAGATATTTCTTATATATCATTAAATATTAAGGTAGGTCAGTGAAAATTCAGGAAGTGAAATTTTATTTCTCAAATATCAAAAAAGGATCCTTAGAAATTAAGACTCTACTGCTTAAATTTAACTTCAGAAAAAAGAATTACAAGCACTAAATATATATTAAATGGATATATATACTATTTGATAATGTCAAAAATAAAATTCTAAGAAAAGTTTAAGATTTTTCGTTGTAAAAATTTTATTAAAACAAATCTTTTTTGAACAAACACAAAATTTATACTATTGGCCATAAAACTATAGTACATTCTGATAATCTAACCAATACAGAAAATATTTCAAATAGAAAAAAGTTTGTATAAATGGAAATTATAAAAAAATATTTAAATCTTAAATATTTACTTTTCAAAATTAATATATAGGTAGACTTGTACAATACTCTAGGGCAGGGGTTCCCAAAGTTTTGCAAAGGTGGGCCAAATTTGTAAATTTCAAAATATTTGGCAGGCCAAAAAAAGTGTTATGGAAAAGTACGTTCAAATCGATAAAAAGTTAGACACAAGGGAAACACATACTAATTTTATAACATAATCGTTTTTTATTTACGACAATAATTACTTTTTATTACAAACTGTTTAAAATAACACATTTCAACTGTTCTTTATTTATGACAATAATTACTTTTTATTACAAAGTGTTTAAAATAACACATTTCAAAAATAATTCAACAAAAATAACTTAAATGGAAATAAAAAACGAAAAATATAAAAAATTCATCAATCTGAAGTGAATGCCTAATAAAAGAGAAAATAATAATAAATTCATCGATATGAAGTGTGTAACTTGTGCAGTTTTTTATTACAATAAATAAATTCAAAATCTGACTGATGACTGTTGTTTTCTTTTAACAATATCATTGAGCCTTGATTCTAAGTCAGTTGAATGTATTCTTAATACCGCTTGTAAATGTTCATCAGTTAATTTTGATCTGAATTTGAACTTATTAATACTCATGACTGATAAAGTTGTTTCACTTATATATGCAAAAACACTTTCTTAATACATATTTGGAAGCACTTATACATGTATTTTTTTAAATTTATTTTTTTGTAAAATGTAAATTATCTCTATGAATTCAAGATCGTGAATGATCTGACATCGTGGGCTGCATTTTGGGAACCCCTGCTCTAGGGATTCTTTAATTATATGAAACGTTAAAAAAATTGAAAACTGACAAATTATGGTATTAAAAAAAAAAACTATTATTTAGAGTTGTGTTTGGTGCAGTCTAATTGAACATTTATTTTTAGAGCTATTTTGTAATTTTTATATATCATCATCAGAATTATTAATATGAATTCAAATTCCTATTATTTCATCAAAAATTGTAATAGTAATTCTGGCAATTTTTTTGTTTTAGTTTTGTTACTGTTGGAAGATAGTAACAAGCAAGAAGTTAGGTAAGTGAGATCTCATTTATGGCAGGAAATGGAACTGGATCAAATTGTGTGGGAAATTTGTCAATATAAAAAAAATAAATGGATTATTTTTTTGATTATTTAGAACTGTATTGTTCTTTTGATATTTTTTGTAAAATTTCTAAATATTTCTATTAAAATCTGAAATCAATATACAGAAATGTATATTGATTTCAGATATTATGTTTTCATTTCCAGCAATATTTTAATAAAGAAATCAACATGCAAAGTCGCAATATTCAAAAATTAGTAATCACAATAATAATCTAAATCTAATGTTTCTAACGACTCTGCAAACCCAGAGTCTGGCCTGAGCTCAGATCTTTTTTCTATTTCCTAAAATATATAAATCAAAATCAAATCTATCACTAACACCTATAAAACAAAAACAAACAACCAAAAAACTTATGGCTTAAAGTATCAATCAAGTGTTAAACCTAAATAGCAAAAACGATATTAGAAACTAATACTAATAAACTGAATGAACTTCTCAAAATAAGTAAAGTTAAATATAAAAATAATTTATTTGACTCAAAACAGCATAAAATGTTAATCAAAGCTTTATTTAGTCAATAATAAAGCATAAAAATAAGTTATCAATAAAACTTGTTCAATCAAAATTCAAATATTCAAAACAATAATAAATATATTCTTAAATATTAATTAATTCTAATACCTCCACTCTCCAATACAAACTTAAGGTCGATCTTACAAGAAAGTCAGAAGTCACAAATCATCTCCAATGCAATACAACATTTCACTGTGTCAGTTGACGTGTACATTTTCATCCTAGTGACTTTTACAGTTCCAAGCTTGTCTCATTTACATAAGTCATACAACAAGTTAAAATATCTTAGTTTACAGAGTAGTCAATTCACTCATCTTCTTTACAATTAATTATTTACCGAATAAAACATCGATAAGAGATCATTCTTATATTGTCACATTGGATCAGTAATAATGGTTTAGAGCAGATGATGTCAAGAGTTGAGAGAGTTTGTTAGGAGACAGACTTCCGGTCCTTAACATGTAATTTCTAACTGATGAGACAGAGAATATGAAAAGTGAGTTAACTCTTAAAATAAAATCTAATATGTTAAATAACAATGAAAATAATAAGAAATAATAATGGAGAGCATAATAAAATAATAATAGGATAGGTCAGAGTTAGTAGTCTTCTTCATAAACATATTATTTTGTCTATTCTTTTATATGAAATTATATTTTTATAATAGTTCATTTTATTCAATGTGTTTCTGAATAAGTTATAAATGGAATAAAATATTCTTCATTTTTCATATTTACTAGAAATAAATCTTATTATTTCATATATATATATATATATATATATTAGGTGGAAGATTATTTATTTGTTTTTTGACAAAAATTCAAAACTGGTTAAACCTGTTTTTCTGAAATACTGAAATTCGAAAACCGATTTTCTTAAAAGTTGGTTTTTGTATAAACCCTAGACATCACTGATCTGAAACAGCACATTGCCATTGCTATTTCACAAGTGATATCTGACATGCTCAACCCCATATGGCAAAAAGTCCAATATCTTGTTGACATCTATTGCATAACCAACAGTGTCCATATTGAGCATCTATAAACACTACATATCTGGGGAAAAAAATTCAGTTTTTGTATCAATATTGCATTGTCACATTACTATATTTTTAATAGTGTAAACACAATGAATTTTTGAAGTGTGAATAATTTAAATGTCGACATTTATATTATTGCTTGTTCTATTTGTAACTTATTTTTCTGGATGTTATTGAAGATGGCTTTTTTAAGCTGAAAGATCTTTAGCAAATAATAAATATATCAATCTTTTGCTTGAACTTGAGCTGTTGTTAAGATTTATTTTTATATAACAATTATTTTATAAAAATTATTTTAGCTAATAATCCATATTTTTTACTTACTCTTTACTCATATAATATTCAAGTTCTGCTACAAATGTAGCATTTTTATCAGTTTTATCAATTATTGTAGGATTTAAAAATTTATGTTGATCAGGTGAACATGTAAAATGACAAAAATTCTTCTGAAAATTCATGGCACAAGATGGGCATCGCACAATTCCCAATGTTCGAGCAAGTTGTAACCTCTCATCTAGTTTTACGGCTTGTTCAGCATCACAACAAGTAAATGTCTCATTATCTAAAAATTTATAAAATTTTTTTAATGTTTTATATGGTAGAATAACTTCAAGGATAAATTACTTAATATATTATCTATCAATGCAAAATTAACATTTATTCAATTACATTTTTTTTTATTATAACAAAACATTAAGCTATCTATTCAACATTTAAAATTTTAAAAAAGATTTAATTATTTTATTAGATTTTTTACAAATATATATTCAAGAAGTCTATTTGATTTAATACTCACCAGTAATTAAATCAGGACAAACTTTCTCTAGAGCTGTTATTGCTTTTGAATCAGTCAGTAATTTAGCTGGACCAGTGTAGGAACATGATGCTTCTCCTGCTGCCCATGAACCACAATAACCGTATATAACACAATCTCCATTATTCTTTTTAACCTATTAATATTAAAATTTTATATAAAATAATGTAATAATAAATATAAAAAGAAATAATTTTTAGATATGCTATACAAAATAAAAGGTGGCAATTTGTTTCTATTAGCAGTTATAAACAGCATTATAGTAGTTCATGATTTTTCTTATAATGACCAGATACGATGCGATTCTACACAGCTACTATCAAACAGTAATTGGATTAAATCAGAAAAGTACAAACGGGGGACCACGAATAAATTGTTATCAACAATCATAATACTATGCGCATATGTAGAGCGTAAAGAAAAACCCGATTGTTGGGGAGTGGGAGATTGGAAGAAATAAGATGTTAAAATATTCACTTTGAATTTAAGCTGCACCCAAATTTTTGTCTTAAAAATTTGAATATAGCTTAAATTTGAAGTAATATGATAATTTACTATACAAATATCCCTCACTTTATGAATATTTCATTAATGAATTTTCTCATTAATGAAAAACTGATTATATTAATTTGTATCATTTTTTTGATTTACAAAAATAATTTTTGCATTTAATAAAAAAAAATAATTTATCAATCATTGAATCATTGTTTAAATCAATTGATATAATTTTGAATCTTAAATCTCAATTCATATCTTAAAATTTGCATTGGATTTCCACTAGATCCAGAATTGAATCTGGTGCTTGGCATATAACTGAAATACAAAATTAATTTCTAAGAAAAAGATAAATAATAATTTTCATAAATTATTATATTATTCTTTATTGCATTTATTTGAAATGTTTTTGAAATGAGTTTTCATTTTACAAATTTTTGTGTTTTTAATTGTTTTCTAGTTATCCTTTGTAAATTAATGAATATCTGCCTTCATATAATTCAAATCATTTAATATGATTTATTATTGTATGAAAACTCTAACATTGTATAATCTGATTATTACTGAATAATGTAAGATTTACATCATCAGAGGCTGACCATTAACTTTGGGGGCCTACTAAATTAACCAAAATTAATGTAACAGCAAGAGTACTGTAAACTTTAGAGCAGGGGTTCCCAAAGTTTTGCCTAGGTGGGCAAAATTGTAAATTTCAAAATATTTGGCGGGCCAAAAAAAAGTGTTATGGAAAAATATGTTCAAATTGATAAAAAGTTAGACAAAGGAAAAGATTTATACTAATTTTATAGCATAATCGTTCTTTATTTATAGCAATAATTATTTTTCATTACAAACTGTTTAAAATAACACATTTATAATTAAAAAATAACTAAATTTCAAATAAAAAAAGAAAGAAATAATAAATTCATCAATCTGAAGTATGTGACTTGTGCAGTTGTTGTTTTCTTTTAGTAATAATATTGAGCCTTGGATAATATTCGGCATTTTTAAAAATGTTCGAATTGCGGCACGTCTGCGTTTCTACGCTGTCGCTATAGCAACAACAGAATTTCTGTTTCTCGCACATCTTTTGATGTAAATTTTCAGTGATTTATTTTCAAATGTGTAATTACACCAGCATTAAAATCCGATAATCTTGTGTGTTAAATCGTTTTTTGTTTCTTGGATGCAATAATAAATAAATATCGTTAGAATTAAAAATATAAAATAAATTTTCGTAGTGAACGATTCCTGGCATGATGAATGCATCAGAATTGGCTCGATGCCAAAATCAGAGTGTTCGGTTTCAAGAAAAACACCCGGTATATGTATGTATGTAAGGTGTGTAAATACGAAACCGGAATTTTTTAGTAAAAAGTACACGTTCATCGTATGATAATGGTTAAGAGTATTTTATTCAAAGTATTGCCCATTATTAGTTATACATTTTTCTCATCTTTCTGTCAATGCATGGATGCCATGCCAAAAAAAACTATTCTTCTTTTGAGGCAAACCAATTATCAAGCCAGTTTCGTACATTTTTGTAGGAAGTGAAGCGCTCCTCAGCAAGTCTGTGCCCCATTGATGCAAATAAGTGAAAATCGGACGGAACCAAGTCTGGCAAGTAAGCCGCATGTTAAAGTATTTCCCAATTAAGTGCTTCCTACGTTTCCTGGACCGGTTTTGTGTGTGTGATGGTGCATTATCATGAAGCAAAATCACTTTGTGTTGCCTTTTATCATATTCTATTATTTTAAGTTTAAATTTGGAATTCATTTAAATTGAGGAAATTCAGTTGTTGTTAATTTATCATCAGCTTTAAATACAAAAATAAAATGAATTGAAATACGTATAGAATTATTTAATTCATTTTTAAATATTTATAAAATTTGGAATAAGCTAAGAAATTTATTTTTATATATCAGGAGAAAATACATAAATTTTATTAATTAAAAATTTTGATTTTTTTGTTAAAAATTTATTTTTAATTCTGAAGCAACCAGAAAATAAATACCATAATTAAAAATATTGTATTGCTGTTGAAAGATTTAATGATATATTATTCAAATTAAAACTGTTATTTAATTAAAAAATGCAATGATCTTTAATTATAAGATCCATAAATATATTTTAAAATTGAAACAAGATTTTAACTAGTAAATTATAAATATCAGTAAAATTGAATCTTTCTAACTTCTATTTGCAAAATCAGATAATTTATTAATAATATAATTTATGTCTGAAGATTGCTAATTAAGCTAATAAGAAATCAGTTTGTGCTCCAAGAATAAATTAAAAAATTTAACTTAATCATACAGTTAATTAAATTATCAAATCTGAATTTATTGATTACAAAATCTATTACTTCAAAACATAAAAAATTTTAATTGAAACAAATAATTATAATATAAAATGAAATAATTACAATATAGCACACAGGAAAAATAATTTGAAAAAATAAAACTTTAAATACTAATATCTAAGCCCAGGGTTTAATATTAATATTTGTTTGAGCAATTCTAGTGACTAATATACTATGAAATTTTAAATACTAAGTTTAATTTTGTCATGCTTTTTAATTTAAATTTGAAACATCAAATTCTAATTCTATACTATCAAAATTATAATAATAATAATTTCATTCCATCTGATTGTTAATAAAGTTTGACTAATTCAAATTTACAATGATGCCTATTTTATTCCTACTGATTCAAAGGTTAAAAATAATTATATTAATATAACAACATAATTAAATTTATTTCCTGAATTTTCTAGAAAATAAACAGTATTTTGATGTTAAAATAACAGAATTTGATTCCAACAACACACAATTACGAAATGCTAAATACTAATATTGTAACAAATATTAAGTTCACAATAAAAGATTATACTAAATTGTTTATTGTATATTTATTTACATTTTATTAAACACAATGAGTTCATACAGGTCAGTTTGCATACTAATATATCAAGGAAATAGACACAACAAATAAATGGACCAGATATGTACCATAATATAAATTTAATGCATTCATAAATAAAAACATAACAATAATAATAGTTGCTCTTAGAAAAAAATCTTTAATAAAAACACAGTTTGATTTATGTCAGTCCTTATATGCATGAAGAATTTCTACAAGTTTAATTTATATAAAAAATTATAAAATTATTATAAGAAAATTAAATCATTATACAGCTATATAAGTATATATAATCTATTATTATGCATGAGATATAACTTAACTACGATGATACAGTGCATATAGTAACAGTGTATTTACAGTACTTGATTCTAATTCAATCTATTAACACATTACTTAGTATTTTATAATTATTATGATATTTGTATAATTATAAAATATAATTTAATTTATATTATTTTTTTATTTTAAATTTTATTTAATTTAGTATTTTTATAGTCATAGTTTTCTTTTTTAAACAAACTGTGTGTAAAGAAAGATGTAAAAATCAAAATACTATATTCAGTTAATTAAGAAATACCCTCCAGTTTTAAATGAATATTATATAGTCAAAATTGAAAAAAAAAAAAATTTTATTCAATTTAATAATCTATGCTTTACTTTGATTCCAGCATTTTTGCTGGGCTTTTTACTGGTATACATAGCATTTGCAGAAATTTTTCCAGGTGGTGGCACTATATTATCACTGTAAAAAAAAGTACAAAAATAGCTAAGAGTAGTGCTTTTTCCCAATTAGAATAAAGTTATAAACTTATAAAAATTATATATAGGCATATCTTGCTAATATTGCAGATTATGTTTCAGACCATTGCCATAAAGCAAATATCACCTTAAAGTGAATCACAATCTTTTCTCACTTGCTAATTCATATGAAAGCCTAAAAACATATTTATACTATAATTTATCAAGTGCACAATAATTCTGCATCCAAAAACAGACTGAATGTGGGTAACAAAATGGTATTGATCAACTTATTGATTCAGCATGGAATCAGCTGATGTGTGTATCATTTCAAGAGCTGATTTAAGAGCAAAAACTAGTATGAAAAATAATAAACATGAATATAATTGAAAATGCCATATTAGCTTTAAATCAAAGCACCTTAAAAAGAGATATGCATTTTTTTAAAACAAAAAATGATATATGAATTGGATAACTTTATATAATTATATTGAAATTGAAAAATCCAGGAGGATAATTGCCTATTACTATGAGTTTCCAAGCTAATTTACACCATATTACGATAGATATTAAAAATATATAAGGTGGCTGTTAAATAACTGGATTACTTATGCAGGTAACTTATAAAGAGTCAAAGCAGGATGGAAAGGGGAATATCATCGAACTTGAACCTTCTTGAATTGGTCAAATCTAGTTTTTTGCAGACTGAGACAATTAGTTTGTTTATATACATCATTGTTAGTGGAAACAAATATATTATGTTGCCAAAATCATGCTGACTTGAAAATTGAACAGTGGGTTAATCTGAAATTTCTTGTCAAATTAAAAGAATCTGGAATGGATTATCATTGTTTCTTGAAGGAGGTCTACAAGAATGATTGTATGGCACATATGCAAGGTTTTGAATCGCACAAAAAGCTAGACATTATTGTTTTTCAATTCAGAGTGTAATCTTGGCTGAGTGGGTGCCTGATGTTCAGATTGTCATCCAAAATTATGTTTTGAGGTTCTGACCAAGCTTTGGAAAAGAATGAAAAAGAAAAGAAGCTATAGGAAAATGATAGATGGAATCTTCACCAGGACAATGCTCCAGTGCACAAGGCATTTTCTGTGAAACAGTTTTTGGCAGAAAAATGCTTTTCTGTTCTAGATCTATTCTCCAGATATGGCATCTTGTAACCCTTTTTTATTCCCTCAGATCAAAAATGTTTAAAGAAGACCTGCTTTGAGTCCATGAAGGTGATCAAAGCAAAAACAATAGAGATGTTTAAAAGTCTAATAGAAATGGACTTTCATTTCTTTTGAACAATGGAAGAAATGAATATAGAAATGTATGGGTAGGGAAATGGAGTATATTGAAAGGGATAAAATGTACAATATTTTAATAAAGTTCTATTTATAGCACTTATCCCGTTATTTAATAGTGATATCCTGTATATGTGATCAGATACAGGATATCACTATTAAATACAGTTAGACCCCATTTAACGCAGGGGGATAAGTTCCAAGGGAAAACAAAGCGCTAAATGAAACAACGTTAAACGAGGTCATTTTAACACATAAATAATGAGAATAGTGAAACAGGAGCAGCATTATAGCATTATAAAAATATATACATTGCATTTTTATTATTTTATTTTATAACATGTATTATTACTGTTGTATTACATTTATTATAGACATTTTTTTATTGCTAATATCAATTTGTATTCATAAATCAATGAAAAACCTTTTATTGCTAATATCGATTTGTATTCATAAATCATTCATGAAAAATATTATAGGCATTTTTATTGCTAATATCGATTTGTATTCATAAATCATTCATGAAAATACCTTAAAATTAGAAAATTAAAAATTTTAAGAACCAAGTAGTAATCAGATGGCAGTAAACTATAAACAATGAAAAATATTGATGAAAGAAAAACATTCTAACTTCAAGGAATTATAGATTTTAAAGTGGCAGCATTCAGGTTAAAACTAAAATGGGATAATTGCTATTTTTATTATTGTAAAATAACATTGATGATCAATCATAAATATGAACTCTGACCGCAGCAGACTTACATATGTACTTCACTGTACTGATATCAAACACACTGTGAGACTGCATAGGACTATCAATGTAACAAATTCCTGCAATTCAGATTTATGTAAGAATAACAGTTTGAAAAACCACGCCAAAGTGAATCAATAAAAATATAGAATTTGAAAAAACTGCATTATATTGAAACAGCGTTAAACGGGGCAGCGTTAAGCGGGGTCTTTGTTATATCAAAACAGTGTTAAACAGAGGAGCATTAAGTGGGGTCTTACTGTAACAGGATAAGTGCTTTATAATGATAGTGAGCTGTTAGTAGTAATGTTACTTAAACAATGCAATAGTTCCAAAATAATTTTAAAAATGGCTGTTTTTATATTTAATATTGAAAAAGATTAAAACAATAATTTTTTATTATTAATCATTAAACTTTTCAGCAACAAATACTTTATTAACAGCACAGTTTCAATGCACTTGGTGTCTTCTGAACTTCTAATACACTTTAAACCTTAGCATATTCTTTATTATAGTATTATTATTATTGTTTTTTTTTAATTGCAATAACAATTGATTTCGAACTAGAAAAATCATTTACTAGAAAAACTTATATTATTTGATTAAAAATGAAAAAAAAGTACTTAAGAAATTTAATGAAAAGCATTTAAGAAAACTTAATTGTTTATTTGATGTAATTTTGCTCATGTAACATATACAGTGGGTGATTGGTTAACAAACACTTTCACGAAAGATTTTTATGTTCAGATAATGAACATTTCACAGAACAAACTGTTGGATTCGCGGACTGATGAAATGACATGTCAGCCAGATGGTCGTGTGGTAAAGCTGTGGCTTACTATCCTGGAGGATCCAGGTCCCACTCTACCAATTTTTCAGGTGGATCCGCAGACTGATGAAATGACATGTCAGCCAGATGGTCGCGTGGTAAAGCTGTGGCTTACTATCCTGGAGGATCCAGGTCCCACTCTACCAATTTTTCAGAAGGGGTTGAGGCCCGGCCCGTTGAATCTCATTTTTCAACCATCTGGTTGAACCCAACACAGGTGTTGGCCAGCCTGTGATGAGCTCTATAAGTGGCTCTTGCCAGATAAAAATATCTCACAAGGATATAGAGGCTTAACTAACCTAATGGAATGACAGACTCCAGGCCCGGCCCGTTGAATCTCATTCTTCAACCATCTGGTTGAACCCAACACGGGTGTTGGCCAGCCTGTGATGAGCTCTATAAGTGGCTCTCGCCAGATAAAAATATCTCACAAGGATATAGAGGCTTAACTAACCTAATGGAATGACAGACGTGCATTCGTGGACTTATGGGTAAAGATGGGAGAACAGTAGTTTTTCCCGATTAAAATGAACTCGAAGACAACTTAAAATAAATCAAAGATTTATTAAAGAAGATAAGAGAGAGATTTTACAATATTTTGGTCTTAAAATGGTATTCATATCAGGTTGAGGTCAATAGGCTTGGGGATCTCTACAACGACAATGCTATTAATCATTTCCGAAAAATCCTGCTATTAATCATTTCTGAAAAATCCTGAAGACGAGAGAAAAGTAATCAACACTGGATAGATTCTTTAACAGAAAATAAACATAATAGATGAAAATGCAAAACTATGTACATATATATTATTGTTTTTACATATAAATAAATGTAGTAAGAAATTATATAATTTTTTTATTTATTATTTTTTGGGTCTCCAGAACGAATTAATGAAATTCCCATTAAAATCTATGGTAAATCGATAATCAGCAAACAATGTGGATAATGAACATTGTCTTTGAACAGATTATGTTCGTTATCTGATCACCCACTGTATTGATATTTATGAAATACTCTTCTAATAATATAGAAATTATAAAAATAAAGAGAAGAAGATTGATGTATTTTTAAAAGATATATTTCAAATAAATACTTTTAAAATAATAATTAAAATTTTTTTAGTATTTAAAAATCACTTATATAAAATAAAAAAAAATATTGCACATCAACCGAGATTCGAACCCTCCACCATCAGATTACGAGCCACGTATTTATCGACTACGCCATTTGCGCTACAGCTGATCTGCTGTCTATCTATCATTTTTAAGCTGAATTATCAAAAGTTCGATTTTTCAAGTGTTAAAAAATACAATTAGAAGGCCCTATTCAATGAAAAGCTCGGACACGTATTCACTCATTTTTGATGTATTTTCACCATACTTAAGCGGATCAAAATCGATGGGGGGTCAGCTGTGTTCTCCCCTTTGTTAATTTATAAAGTTTCATAGCAAGAAAGTCGCATCTTATTTTTACAAAATATTGATTTATAAAATTTTGCTTTATGATTGTTTTTTCTGTCTTCTTATTTTTGAGTTTTGAAACACTTCTCATCTTAGATATTAACCGGCAGTGCAATTCTTGTCCTACTATAGGAACCCATAACTATAAGATTTGGACATCAGATGAAGAATGTAGTTTAACTAGCTGAGCCCAGATTTCTTTTAAAAAATCTGGAAGTATAGAACTATGGAATGAATCCTGTCCAGGTAATGAATCCAATGCGTAACTCGGGACATGAATACCCTTATGCAGGAAGCCCTTACGCTTAAATACTCTTTTATCTTTTTCGGAGGATTTATATCGAGTTCAGACTCAAATGTGCCATATGTTTCCATATTTTGGAAATCCAGGCGCTTTTATAATTACGAGCATTCATACTTGCCAACATGAAATTTAATCAATGTCAATTAGTTAGGTAGCGGTTTTTTTTATTCACGTTCAGTTTGACTATTTAATCTATCCAATTTATTGAATGAATTATTTTTCAAAACTAGGATTTTTTTCTCCGCTATAGTTGACAGTGTTGTTATGCCACAGAACTCATTTAAACTTCTTTAAACATTTATTAAACTTTTAAAAAATTTGATGAACTGACATATTACAGTATGCATTTCGTCAATTCTTGTTGCCCTCTTCAGCCATTTTTATATATAAGTCAGCTCATAAGTATTGTAATTGAAGTGATTGATTTTGGTGCAAAAAATGTAAAGATAATAATGTGCAGCTGTGATGATTTCTGCTCCTGGAATTAAAAGTCGTGTATCATTTTTAAATTTGAAAAGAAAAAATGTAATGTCTAGCAATAATTCGTTTGTACCTGGAATTTAAGTTATATGGCATTACGTAATATTTAAAGAAAAAATAAGTTTAAAATAAAGTTAAGTTAGATTTAATTCTGTAATACGTAAGCTTGATGATATCTAAAAAGGTATTTGGAAATATTCTAAAAATCTTTGTGTAAAATGATGAGCTGACTTATATATAAAAATGGCTGAAGAGGGCAACAAAAATTGCCGAAATGCATACTGTAATATGTCAGTTCATCAAATTTTTAAGAAGTTTAATAAATGTTTAAAGAAGTTTAACTGAGTTCTGTGGCATAACAATACTGTCAACTACAGAGAAGAAAAAAATCCTAGTTTTGAAGAATTATTCGTTCAATAAATTGGATAGACTAAATAATGAAATTTCATTTTCAAATTTCAGGGAATTTCAAAAATTCTTCAATAATTTTAAGCAATATAAGGTGCGTCCCAAAAGTAATCTTAATCATGAACCAAAAGACACACCTTCCTTTCTTACACACGGCATCACTTTTCATGAACCAAAAGACATACCTTCCTTTCTCACACATGGCATCACTTTCATGAAACCCAAGAGCACACACCGGAATGTCACAATACAGACCAATCACTTGTTTACCAACACTATACAAAATTTTCCATCACAATACTAGACCAATCACATGCTCAACAGCAAGTCAAAGAAAACAATATTCTCACAGAACAACAGAAAGGCTGCCATAGAGCTTCTCACAGAACAACAGAAAGGTTGCCGTAGAAGTCACATGGGGTGCAAATTATCACCAACAAAATATATGCACACATCGAAGAAAACAACATTCTCACTCTCATGTCTCACCAACAAAATATACACACACATCAAAGAAAACAACATTCTCACAGAATCAGAAAGACTGCCGTAAAAGTGACATGGGGTGCAAAGAGCAGCTGATAATCGACACAATAATACTAAAACAAGTACACAGACAACATAGACACTTACATGCAGCTTACATAGAAAAAGGTGATACAATAATGTAAAAATTTGTATGATATCCTAAACTTTAACAAATAATCCTAGCAAAAGACATAAATGTGAAAATTTCATAAAAATGGTGTAAAAGTCAATAACTCATTTAATGTCATAAAACATAAATATTTAATAAAAAGACAAAAACATCAGCATGATTAAAATGCTTTCCAAAAAAGTTTAAAATATTAAAGACAGAATAATCAAAATGTCATAAGTGTTTAGTAGTAAAATAAGAGTTCTCAAATAAAATATGCTTTATGATAGTTGATCTTGGTCCATCAAAAGATATCAATGAGTGAGACAACTATGCCCTATGTAGTCTTGCTAGGATAACTTCTTATGTTTTTAAGATAAATTGATACTCCCTGCTCATCTGTTGGTTTGTTCTTATGAAACTTCTTATAGATCTGGTGATTTTATTGTCATAACTGCAACAACTCCTTACTAAAAGATTCAAATCATCATTGTAATTGGAACAGACTAGTAATGGCTATCATTTCGCACCAGATTGCTCTCAAATTTGGCATCTGCATACCCATGGAACAATTCATTCATTTAATTAGTAAATAACATTAACCTATTTAGAAAAATTTTTTCAAGATAATTTGTGAAAAGGATTAAATTCCAGTCATATATTTACTTTTAAGAAAATCTAAGCTTTTTTTGAGCTAACTCAAGCCAGTAACTCTATCTAGGACTAAATCAATATAAAGAAGAGATGGAGACTGCTGAATGAAAAACTGCAAAAAGCTTTATTAATATTTAATAATGATAAATATGTAAAGTTCTTAAAATAAATGTGACTGCTGGATTACATTTCAAAGAATTCTATATTCTAAAACTTTTGTTTTCTAAAATATACCATGTTTATCACTCATCATCATAGGTTAATTTTATGTTGTTTTATTGTTTGTAGATTGAATAAAAAGAAATAAATGTTTGTTTTTAAAATAAATAAAATAATAATATTTTTTTGAATAATTATTTTATTAACAATTATTCAAATAAAAAGTTATCTATTTTCTCATTTTATATCAGTCCTCTTTTTCTAACTAGTTAGACTTGCATAACCAGAATATAATATAAATAGCTAGTATATACAAATTAAAAACATCTTGAAATTTTTTTTGAAAAGTTATAGATTAAAAACAGAAAAGCAGAGAGAAAAAAACAATGAAATACCATGTTATCTCATAAATAATATTGTCTTTTGCATGTCCCACAACATTTTGCATTTTGCAAGGTTGTGCATTTTGCATGTTACAAATCTAATGCTCCTTATCTCATAAAAACAGAAAAGCAGAGAGAAAAAAACAATGAAATATCATGTTATCTCATAAATAATATTGTCTTTTGCATGTCCCACAGCATTTTGCATTTTGCAAGGTTGTGCATTTTGCATGTTACAAATCTAATGCTCCTTATCTCTAACTACTTGACATGTTTATGGATGCTTTGGTGATCATCAGTCCAGGACAGGAAAAAATTTAATCAGATGTATAATTTTAATATGTTTTATTTTTGTACTTATAAATTTAAAAAGTTATTAGAATCATTTTTTATTAATTAATAACAACATCAATATGTTAATACTCTTCTTAAACTTAATTTGATATCTAAAAGTCTCCTATGTCGATTCAGAACTGAAGAATTTAAACAATAAAGCACTGTTAATAGATGTCAGCATGGACTTGACGACAATGATTTGGTATATGTTTTGAACTTGTATTTCAAACAATGTTATTAAATGTAACTGATTTTTTGTGCAAATTTCAAAAATATAAACAATTTCCACCTTGAAAACAGGATAGATTTTAAAATCTAAGATAATTTTTGGAACATTTAATGATATGGAACAATTACCAAAAATTAGAACTGTCTCAGATTTTCTGGGACAAATGGTCATCCTCTGGATGCTCCCCTATCATAACATGTAGCACCCATATTTATCAAATTGAGTGCTGCCATGTTGCAATATTATCAAGAACATAAACTATTGGCCAGTTGCCAATTTACCTATTGCCTAAGCAAAAGTCTGTCAGAGAGTGATGGCATTTAGACGTCAATAATATCCCAGGCAGATGATCAGTTAAAATGACTATTTTAATATGATTTAGTTGGTTAATAGGATTTAATTAATGAAGATGTTCTCTATTATTGATGACAGTTTAAATTCTCAATAAAAAAAGACTAATACAGGATATAAAATGTCTTTGGTTAACATTAGTAGTCAACATTTGAAATCAGGGAATATTAGTTGAAGAATTATTCTTCAAAATAAAACTTTCCCTGAATAATGAATCCTAAACAAAAAATATTTATCTAAAAGTAATCATAAGAGAATGAAATGAATTCTTGAAGAATGAATTATCTTCTATTATTGATGACAGTTTAAATTCTCAATAAAAAAAAGACTAATACAGGATATAAAATGTCTTTGGTTAACATTAGTAGTCAACATTTGAAATCAGGGAATATTAGTTGAAGAATTATTCTTCAAAATAAAACTTTCCCTGAATAATGAATCCTAAACAAAAAATATTTATCTAAAAGTAATCATAAGAGAATGAAATGAATTCTTGAAGAATGAATTATCTGTTGAAACAAAACTTTATCTTAAAAATAATCGTAGAGAGAAACATATGCGAGAAGGCAAATATTCCTCACCAATATATGGCAGCACCAGGTACTTTAACTAATAAATTATATAAAACTGAATTATCTGTTGAAACAAAACTTTTTCTTAAAAATAATCGTAGAGAGAAACATATGCGAGAAGACAAATATTCCTCACCAATATATGGCAGCACCAGGTACTTTAACTAATAAATTATATAAATGAAACTTTTTCTCTGATAGAGAGCATATTTTCTTGATTTGCATAATTTTTGTTGATTTCAAATGAATAAGTTATTGATGGAATAATGCTGTTAATAAGTGAATTAATATAGACAAACACAATGATGATAAAATTGGACTAAAGAAGACCAAAAAAATCAAACAGTTTCTATATAGCAATGTATAATACAGGTAGACTTAGACTTACAAGAGGATTTGGTTTTGAACCCCTGCTGTCACTAGTCACAGTTGTAAGTAATAAATGCCCAAAATTTATGGATTTCTCACAACTAATGTTTATTAGAACACTATATATTATCTTAGTAAGCAATAAAAACATGAAACTACAAGAACCAAACACAAAAAAAGGATACTTTTAACATATATCAGACTTTTGGATCAGAGACTCAAACCCATGGAATTGCATTGACTCATCACAGAATTTACTAATTACATCACCATTGTAAGTATGAATGGTCATAGGTTGAGGACTACCTGTGTAGAGGACAAAGCTTAACAGCACTAATACATGGGAGCACATTCATTGGTATATATTGTCTGTTTGTTTGTTAAAATGTATTGTATCATATTTTTTACTGTATATATAATAATACATACCAAAACATAATATAATATAAAAATATTAAGTAAATAAACTTAATTAACAAGTGTTAAATCTTTATTAATAATTAAAAAATACCTATATAATATCACAAATGAAAGTAGAAGGTAATCAATGTAAGCTATTGTATCATCTCTCTAGTGGTGGAATTAACAAAAATCTGAAAATTACTTTTTTGAAATAGCTTTTATGGAAATTATTTTTAATACATACTCAAAATTTTATAGAAATTTCAGATTTATTTGTTTTAATTAAGTCTATCATAAAAATTTTACCATTCAGTTTTCATTAAATAAAATTGAATAAAAATACAATATTTGTACTAGATATATAGCAGAAACTGTAAAGTGAAAAGGAATCATAGGGATATATATAGTTATAATCTACATAGAAATATTGGTTCTCTATTTTAAGACTACATAAGAAGATCATATTGTACAGCATTTTATGTTCAGAATAAAAATAATTTTCAATACTGTAAATACACTGTACTGTATGGGAAAACACCAAAAAATAATATAAAATAGAGATTGAAATAACATTTATTAATTATATGTTATCATATACTAGCCAATATCTGTGGCATGTTGATCAACTGGAAAGATGAAGATAAAATTCAATAGGCTGGTTGTAGATTCTTAATAAACTAGATGGAAGTGGAATTGAACCTGGCTCAAAGGTGATAAGTAACTGATTTACCACTTGGCCAGCCAACTGACATAGTTCATAAGAAAAATGATTGCTAACAATTAATGTAACTCTGAAATTTGGATAATGTAACTTGGAAAATAGGTTCAATTAGGTCAATAATGTAAGTCCAGAATTCATGTAAGTTGAAATTATGTAAGTTAGAGATTGATTGTATATTAATAATGAGCAAAATAAAAATTATCAAAATGTACCAAACAAATATATTTCAAAATATAATAATTATACATATTTCTATATTAAACTATGTAAAATTCATTTATTTCACTAAGAAAAGCAATTCCTGCTTCTCTCTTGGAATTGTGATATTAACTTCCCACAATTTATAATAAAATATTTTTATCTTAGGACAATCATTATATGATGGTATATCAAATAAAATATAAAATTTTAAAATATTATCCAGTTCAGTAGAATGATTTTAAAATTTGTCAAATTTAATTTTTTTGAAAAATTAAAAAAAGTTTTGTTTATACTGTATTTCAATTCTCTAATATCATAAACAATATCTTTTCAGATTAAAATATCATAAGATTTAGCATCTTATGATATTTTAATCTATAGTATTGAGCACATTTTTTAAAACCTTTAATTTTAATGAGTTGATTTTCACTATATAAATTTTTAACAAATAAAAATAAATAATTTAGTTTTTCTTTAATTCACACAAATATAATAAAATGCATTAAAAATTTTATATTTTTAAAAAATTAAGGAATTCCAATGTTTAGCTGTTTTAATTCAAAATTTTACTTGTATAAAATTCATAACATTTTTTTTTGCATTTATTGATGATGATAAAATCTAATGTTGAATGGGTTATTTTTAATTCTCAATTTAATTTAATTTTTTAAGTTAATAATTATTATCGAAACAGTATTTTTTGCACAATATTATTTTTCATAAATATGAAAATTAAGTCAGTTTGTTTAAAAAAATTTTTTTACAGAGTATATTGTGAATGTGATGATTTAATTTCAGAGCAGCTATTGTATTTTTCTTTTTGCAATTTATTTTCATTCAAATCAAATATGTTAAATTAAGTTGCAATTGTACTTTTCAAAATTTATGAAAATATATGATTTTAATTAAAACTGATCAATTTAAATTTTTTCTTTAGGTCCATCCTTCAGCTGAGTCAAAGGATGACAGTAGATTAATTAGAAGAGAAACTAGTCCACCAACACCACGTTCTTTGAGGTTAGAACGAGTTGCTCAGGCATTGGCATTAAATAGTGAAGAAATAAGAAGGTGATAAGATGCTACATGTAAAAAATTTCTTTTTTTTTTTTCTTCTACTTGTGCTTTTTTAAGAATAAAAAATATAATTTTGAATTATATTTAATAATTATTATTACTAAATAGTTTCAGTTTAGTAAGTAAATTATGAATATAAGTAAGTATAGTAAATAAAGATTCAAATAAACATTTTATTATTCATGAAATCTGATTTATTTTTTCATGAAAATACATGAAAAAAGGAACATCTCATCAAATTTTTTTTCTAATATTTTTCAACAGGAAAAATATTAGAAAAAAATTTCTAATTTTATGAATAATGGAAATGTTTAGAATTCTTCATAGATTTTTTTTCTTAGGATTTTTTCATTTTGAAATGATGATAATTTTTGTGTAACATTTTAACTCAAGAAAATTACTTATTTAGTGATAAATAACAAATTATAATCAAAAATAAATAATGAATAGCAGATGAAGTTCATTGTTTTCATCATGTACAAAATATATAGCTGTTGTTGTATTAATTTTTTTTTATATAGAAAAAAGAATAACAATAATTACACATTCTTTGGAGAGTTTTTTTGCATAATTTCATGTTAGCAATTTGATAGTACAAATTTTCTTAATGGACAGTTCTAGTAGACCATTTCTAAACCATCCCAAACTCTCTTGATGGGATTAGTCAACAATTCATTTGTTCTTCCTTAAAATTTTATAAATTTGTATAACTTCAGCAACCACCTAGCTGTTTAATAACCTTTATTTAGTTTCTCTTAATATCCAAATTATAAGCATTAGCTCACTGAAAGAGTGCTGTTATGAGAGCTCTTTTTTCAATGCTGCTTTTATATTTGTGCTGATAGGCACATTAATATTTTGCTCTAACTGTCAGTAGCTTGCACTAACATTTAGATGGAAATGTCACTTGAGCATCTAATTTTTTTATTAATGTTTATATTCTTTTCCTTTTGATATGCCCTCCCAATAAGAGTCCATCTTGACATGGTGAGGGCTTATCAGCTATCACTATGTCTGTATCTGTTTGCAGCTAGGCTAATACATTCATAGTGACAAGCATTAACTAAGTGGCTCTTAGAGTTTGACAATATTCTGGAAAAGATAACACCTCCCCTAAGTCTGTGCAAAAACTGGTGTTCTCCTGATGACAGAATGAAACCATCTGGTTCTACTGGAGTAGACAGTCATGGGATGTCCTAACAGAAATGATTTGTTTTGTACTTCATGTAGCCTTCAAAAGTATGTTTCCAGTGTCAGAAAAGCTTGGCTGGCTACCTCCAGGTCATTCAGACATTGTCCTAAGTAAAGAAATTCCTATTGGGCTGGAAGAGCTGGGCTGAATTCTGTGAGATCACAAGGAAGCTCTAAAGTATGCTGTTTAATTTCCCATCCTTGCAGGTTCAGGATTAAGAATCAGTCCACTATAACATCTACATGAGGTATCCTTTAAATGGCACGTGTATTTGAGAAAGTAGAATAGTCATTGAAAATGTCTAAATTGAAGAGTGATATATATAATTACAAGTTGACTTTTTATATGTTTTGAGTTTTGTTCTTCTGTTTGATGACTTCTTTTATAGCTAGTCTGAAGAAGATTGTTTTTTTATAAGATGTTAATTTGTTGTCCCATCCTTCAATGGATGAAAATTAAACTTCTCTTTATGCACATACTCAATGTCACTCTGAAGGATGAACTCTAACCTCTTCTCAGTTTCTTCTTTTACATTTTTACTTCATTTTCTTATTTCATTTCTCCTTTTCTTCTGATCAAAAGACCAACCAGGATTCAATAATAATGAAGACTGTTAAAGGAAACCTAACAATGATGGAGATTGTTGAGCAGAAACCTCTTCAAATAGAAATTAGAAGCTTTTATATGATAAAAGTGGATAAAAGCTGATAGTATCATGTAGCAGAACACAGAAGCAGATTTTAGGAAAGAAGTTCCTGTTCATGAGTATTTACTGGATTTTTGTAGTTTATGATGATTTACTTCCTCTTTTTAAAACATGACCAAATGTAGTGAAACTAATAATAATAATAATAAACCAGCTTAGCACATAAACTAGACAACACACTATTCACAAATAATGAATCGACATTCTACAGAAACATAAACACTAAAGAGCCTAAACAAACAGAAAACAGAGAAATACCAACACAACAATTACTCATTAGATTCTGGTCTGCTTTGTGGGCAGTGCCAGTCACATACAACCAGAGGGCCAGCTGGATCGCAGAAGAGGAGACACGCACATTAGACATACCAGAAAATTTCTCTTGCTTTATTTACTGCCATTTCTCTATTTTCATCACTACTGTCTCATTACATTTAGGGTAATTAATAATAAATTTCTGCAATTATGAACAAAATTATTTTCTAATTGAATAATTAAAATCATTTATTTTCAAGTAACCTAGCAATAATTAAATGACAAAAGTAATGCAAAAATTAATTAAAAAATTAGGATTTTTAATTTTTTTGTACTGCTGTTGCAAAAGATTTATATACTTAGTAACTTATTAAAATTATAAAGCAAACTTTAATATAAAACAATTTTAAAATTTAATTCTATTCTGACCAGACTTCTTTTCTTTACATCATTAAAAATGATGAATTTACTCTCTTATTTTATCAGAAAAGATTATTAAATTGGTGACATTTCAGCAACTAACCATTGAAAATATATATAATATTAAAATAAATATTGTTTTATTCAAACAATTTGAACAATTTTCATTGAAAATAAATATATATATATGTTAAAAAATTATTTAAATCTTTATATTAAAGATATGCCAATTTGATATTTTATCTGGATTTAATTTCTGAAATTAAAAATCCAAACATTTAAGAAAAAATAATTCTATAAATTTGATGTTAAAATATAATTTATGATCTTTCTAGATATTTTAAATAAAGTAATTTTATATAATCTACACTAAAATGAATATGAAATGTTTCAGAAACAAAATTTTATATGACAAATGGCTAGTTTAGCATAAAATTTTCATTTGTCTTCTAATAATGCAATTTTATTTTCAGGCTGTACTTTGAAATGATGCTTATAATTATCCTTATTAAAACTGAAGATAAAAGATATTTATATGATAAAATATATTATTATAAATTAGTTTAACATATTATTGTAATAATAAATTACTTAAGAAAACATAAAATGAATTGATCATAAATGTTTGTTTAATGGTGATAAAGATTATAGTTGAAAGCTAATTAGCGTTGAGTGTGTTTAGATTTTATGATTACACTTACATACAAATAACAAAAAATAGCTTAATAATCTACTTATCTACACAAGATAAATAAGATATTTTATTTAAAATAGTTCTTAAATGATGTGAATAATAAATTAACAAAAATTCATTTGCATACACACATCACAATTCACTTCAGTTAAATTCAATCTATTACATTCACGCAAACGGATCACGTTTAGCCGGTTTGTTTATTTACTTTATCACATTTAACTTGATAAAGTTAAATATGATCACACTTAACTTTATCATGAATTCGATTTAATCCAAGTGAAAAATACGACAGCGTATTAAATGATGAAATATATAATAAAGAACATAAAATACTTTAAGAATATATTTAAATTTATAAAGTTTTCCTATTCATAAATATCTTTATAATATTATACAATTTCCCAAACTTAAAATGATTTACTTAAGAAGATCACGAATAAAAATGGTTATTTTATAACGTAAAATTTTATATATTAATAAAAAATATGAGCCATATAAAAAATTTAGTTTTATATTTAATTTATTAAAAATTCTCTACCGATATAAATATTAAATAATGTATTTTGGAATATAGTAAATACTTTATATATGTATATGTTGTCAAATCACTTATGATTTTCTTTTAAATCTATAAAAATTTCTGTCAAATTTATATTTATCATTGAGCTATCTCATTGAATATATTTCCCATTTATTCTTGAAACAGTGTAGTTTACTCATAGAAATTCTGAATATGGAAATGTAAAAAAAAAAATACTACTATGAATTTTTCTTGATATAAATATTTGTTTCAAAAAGTTTTTGTTATATTTCAAGATTTAAATATTTATAAGTACGGTATGAACTAGAAATAAATAAAAGATAAAATAAAGCGATATGTTAATTAACTGAACATCTTCCTTATTTATAATTTAGAGAATTATGCGGGACACTAATGACTGATATACGTAAATCATTAATTATTATATTAATATTTACAGCGAAAAATATTTTGCATTGTAAGATATTACGTATCGAAGCGGCAATTTTCTTTGATATTTTCTTGTAAGAATTAGTTGAAAGGATGAAAAACTTTCTTATATAAATGATCAAAACCTTTTCGAAGATACTCATTAGCGTTAAGATCTCTCATCTGACAAAATTTTAAGCTTTTCCAATTACAAGTTTCGATACTAGAATGTTTTCTTGCAAATTGCGTTACGTTCTCTTATCAGAATTTCTCTAAATTGTCTCTTCCGGCTAGAACTTTTAATGATAGCTAGATTGTAATTTATCTATATAATTTTTTTTTTTATTAATTTTATTTTAATTAATAAAAATTAAGAATAATATTTTAAATATTATCGAGAGGCACGGCAGTGAAGCCAAGTATAGTAATCACTGACTGACTATTATTACCAGAGTCATTACAACCATAATTCAACTAGCTGTAACTTTGGTCGTAAGTTAAATTTTATTAATCTGACAATTGCATTTGAGAAAAGTATTCAAATAGGACATATATTGCTAAATTTGAAGTTTCATATCCAATTAATAATAGAAATTAGAGCAGTTTAGTTTGAAGTTTCATATCCAATTAATAATAGAATTAAAGCAGTTTAAAAATGAAAAAATCGAGAAAAAAGAAAAGTCATTTTTCTTCTCCTCCTCCTATGCAGACACATCTACAGGTGTCATCGTTTAACCGATATCGATGAAATTTGGAATATAGGTGTTTCTTAATTTACTTGATGTCACCTGAAAATTTGAGCACAATCGGGTCAAAACAAAGGGGGGAAAGGGGGTCCGTTTCTATAAATCCGATTTTGACGAAATTCAGAATATAGGCATAACGTAGTTCATTTATAAATATTACAAGAATATGTTTGAACATTATTCTCTGGCATGTACAGAAGAAATTTATTCTAATGGGCAATAATTTTAATTTATTGCTTATCAATATAGCTGAAGAAAACTTTAAGTTTTTGGAATGTATTTCTTATAAACATATTTAAATTAATTGTTATCTTTAATGAATATACTTAAACAGCTTACTTCATTTTAGAAGTTATTGAAGTATGTTTAAAGTTATATCGCTTACGCTTGAGCATCATTGATAAGTGTGAAGTTAAACAAAAATATCAAAATATTATATTCTTACGGTTAATATAACTGTTAGCAAGTAAACTGTAGTGATCTTATAAGTAAACAACTTACAAAACTCTTGTTTACTTGCATCTCTCGTAAATGTATTATTATAAAATTTCTGAAAATTATAGAACAAAACTTCTGCTTTAATTTTATGCGATTTTCTTTTCTTTTTCTTAACTTGCTGTATAAATTTTCTACATTTCATGTTTTGAAACAGGCGGCAAGTTTAAAAGATACAGTCAGAAAATGTTATTTAATTCTTGCTAACTGCAATTTACATTTTTATTTTTTTTTCTTAACTTGCTGCATAAATTTTCTACATTTCATGTTTTGAAACAGGCGGCACGTTTAAAAGATACAGTCAGAAAATGTTATTTAATTCTTGCTAACTGCAATTTACATTTTATATATATGTTAAAAAATTATTTAAATCTTTATATTAAAGATATGCCAATTTGATATTTTATCTGGATTTAATTTCTGAAATTAAAAATCCAAACATTTAAGAAAAAATAATTCTATAAATTTGATGTTAAAATATAATTTATGATCTTTCTAGATATTTTAAATAAAGTAATTTTATATAATCTACACTAAAATGAATATGAAATGTTTCAGAAACAAAATTTTATATGACAAATGGCTAGTTTAGCATAAAATTTTCATTTGTCTTCTAATAATGCAATTTTATTTTCAGGCTGTACTTTGAAATGATGCTTATAATTATCCTTATTAAAACTGAAGATAAAAGATATTTATATGATAAAATATATTATTATAAATTAGTTTAACATATTATTGTAATAATAAATTACTTAAGAAAACATAAAATGAATTGATCATAAATGTTTGTTTAATGGTGATAAAGATTATAGTTGAAAGCTAATTAGCGTTGAGTGTGTTTAGATTTTATGATTACACTTTTTAACAATGAATGAATTATTTTTAAATTAAAAAATTATAATTTGAGAATATAAATATTAAAATTACTTTTCTAAACAATTGCTTCACTTCATAAATTTATATAAAAAAACTTATAATGTTAACAAGTTTTTTGATGTATGATGAAACGTAATAAATCCTCTTTTGAAGTAACTAAAAATGTTTTTATAGAGTAAAATTATTAATTCTATTAGACCAAAAATGAAGAATTCTTTAAAAAATCAATAAAACAAATAAAATTTTCTTTCAAGTATGATGAAAAGAATTTATATTGAATAGATTTTTTTTCACTTTTAAGGTTAAGAAAGAAAAAAGATTTGTTTTTAGATAAACACAAATTCTTATATAAGTTTTTGTGGAGAACAAGTCAACTTTAATTTATCATTGTAATTAGTACCCTTTTAGTTTATCATCTTTAACATTTATTGCATTTATTTTTATAATCTGTTCAATTAAAAATGACACTCTTTATCTTTTAATCCTTTTATAATGTTTAAAATAGCCAAAATATAAGCTATTAAACTAAAGTAGAATGCATAAAAAGGAACTAATTTGCTGCATTAACAAATTAATGGATTTGTTTTTATAATAAAAGTTATAAACAGAATAAATTAATCTAACATTATTCATAACACTAAATATTTAAAAAAAGTTTCTTGTTTATTTTAAACTTAATTTACATAAAAATAAAAATACAATTTAAATAATTTATTTTGATTCAAATATTTATAAAATGACTAGGAATGTAATAATACCTTAACAAAATCTTAGAAACAATATATAGAACATTCTCTTATTTTTTCCATCTTGATGATATATCTTTCAAATAATACATATAAACAGAATACTAACAAACATTGATTCTATTCATGAACTTTATATTTTTTAGCAACATGTATTACATTAGCTCTAGTTTTTTTTTTTAAATTCACTTAACATATTTTATGAATACTGATGAAAAAAATTATTTATATATTTATATTAAAGTTTGGAATTGCAAATTAATTAGTAATTTGAAGTTGAAGAAAAACTTGTTTATGAAGTTCTTGATTAAAACTGTATCAGAATAAATAAATCAAAACTCTAAGATAATATTAATATAAGAAATATATTAAAAGCTTTTCTATGAAAGATTATTTCCTATCTTCATACTGTAATAAGGTGAAGTTGATCCAATTAGAAAAACATGACAATTTTTCCAAGTAAACCTGTAAATATATACAAAAATAACTTTATTAATATAATTTAATCAAAATTTTATTTCATAATTTTATCAAATAATTTCATGCCAAATATGTTGTTCTAAAAACAAAACTTGATTACATATATATATATAGATGTAGAATTCCACTTTCATAACCAATATCGAAGAGCTGTGATTAATGATACATCCAAAGTTGAATTTACAGTAATGTATTCTTACATGATCCGTAACAGTTACATATATATAGATGTAGAATTCCACTTTCATAACCAATATCGAAGAGCTATGATTAATGATACATCCAAAGTTGAATTTACAGTAATGTATTCTTACATGATCCGTAACATTTTCATTGATCATAAAAAGTTACAATACATTAAACAACATAATTTAATCATTGAAATGGATAACAGAAAATATCATATTATGCTATTGCATTTTCTATAATCTACTTAAATGTTTCCTCTTATTTAAATCTCAAAAATATAAAATTTTGTTAAATTCAAGTTTTTAGAAATGCTTTAAAAAAAAAACTATTTTTTGTTTTAATATTGTAGAAAATAATTTTTTTAATAAAAATCTTCTTTTAAATAGTAAAAATAGTTAATATGAGATAGCATATAATTTGATTCTTATAATTATTGATTAAAAAGGCTTTATTTTTATAATTTAATTAAATCTATTATTCTTTTATGTGAATGTGAAGATAGTTTTCTCTTATATTTAAACAAAAAGTCAATGAATTAACCTCACTGGAGACTAAAACATTACATTAAATAAATCATGTAATAGTTGTTACATGACATAAAAATTAGTTTTCATAAAAAAATCTGAACAATAAACTTTAGTCATAGTAATTACATTAATTTAACTAATAAAAAATTTCTTTTCAGATAAATGAAATTCTTTTGAAAATATTTTTTTAATTCATAGAAACCAAATAATTAAATTTTTTAATTTTATGTAGATATATATAGTCAATATCAAACAACAATTAAACTGATTAAAAAGATAAAAAAAAACAAAAAAAATCATTTGATCATTCATTGACTAAAGTTAAAACAATAACAAAAAAAAAAAGAAACAATCAAGCAGAACGATTTTGTGTAATCAATCTAAGTAATATTAAGAATATGTTTACCAAAAATCGCTTGTTTACTTCTTACTTTGGCGTAAAATTACATCTACGGGATTACTAACTTTAATCATGGCAAGAAATCCAAATATTTTTTTCTTTTGATTACTGGCAAACAAATAATGAATAAAACTAATTTTTTGGCATAAATAATTATAAATAATTCGAACTTTAAATGCATATAATAAATATATGTCCGGAAATTTGGAGTTAAAACAAAATAATTCACTACTAATGATTAAGATATACGAGTGCAGACCATTATATATTCATAATAATTTTGGTTACATGAACTCTTACAAGACATTGTATAATATATCCATTAGTTAATTAAAACATTAGCGGAACGATAACGTTTGGAAGATTTTAAGATCATATTAAATATACTATTGTTGACCATTTATATACATAAACGCCCGCAAATTTTCGGTTAAAAGTAATTAACAGTGATAATCTGTTCAATGGTATCTGATATAAATGTTAATTAAAAAATTTTTCTTGTAACTTATTAATATCGAGAATAGCTGTTTATGAAGTATCTTATTACGTATAATTTTATAAATTACTCTTAACATTAATATCCTAATTAACCGTTTTATTATAACACGAAAAAATTGTAAACTGAGAAATTGCACGCATCACATTCTTTGTCCTTGAATGTTTGTTTATTTTTTGAATACAGTACAGTATTATATTAAATACCATAAAAGTTTTTTAAGGAAAAAAAAACAATATATTAATATAGTTTTCAATGTTAATGGATACACGCGACAATGACCACTGTGCATTAATTCCTAAATATCAGTAGCGTGATACTTGATCGTGACGCAGAAATGTCTCGCAATAAACTACTATGTAATGAGTTGCACACAATATACATAAAAGTAAACTGTTCGATCGTATTTAAATATTTTCGATAAGAGCTTTGTGTTTTTAAATTATAGAAAAAAGAAATATCACCTTTTTTTTTACTTCAAGGATTTTCTGAATTATTTGAGTTATGTACACATTATGTAATTTGACTAGAATGTGGTATGAAACAAATATTAAAAATTTCTGCAGACCTAAATTCAGCTTAAACATGTAATCTACCATGCAAGAAAGCAAAGTAAAAACAATAAAATACAAATTATTTAAGGCACTATCTACATCAGCGTTTCCCAAACTTTTTCTTTGATAGAACACTTCACAAATCCTGAAATTTTAGGAACACTATAGTTATTTTATAGTATAGGTAGATATTAATAAATAAATAAATTAGACAAAACAAACATTTTTTTATCAAATTGTAATTATGTAAAATAAACTAGCGATTCCAGTTTCAACTTGGCGTAATATTTTAATTAAATAATACGAGACATATTAATTTTCCTAATTTTTTACGGAACACCAATGTTCCGTGAAACATAGTTTGGGAAACGCTGATCTACATCATCTAACCAGTAGCGTACCCAAAATCTTTGGTACCCGGGGCGGCATTTTTTTGGCCCTCTCTCCCCTTCCAAAAAAAAAAAAAAATGAAATCCGTTAAAGCTGATCTACATCATCTAACCAGTAGCGTACCCAGAATCTTTGGTACCCGGGGCGGCATTTTTTTGGCCCTCTCTCTCCCCTTCCAAAAAAAAAAAAAAAAAAAATCCGTTTTAACTTTCAACACAAACTGAAAATTATACAAAAATTTTATACAAATATCTGGTGAATAGTAATGATATTCCATGCTCTTGACCCCCCATTCAGCTTGGTACCCGGGGCGGACTCCTCCCTCTGGGTACGCCATTGCATCTAACATGGCAATAGATGACATAATAATCGATTTTCATTTTTTTAATCAGTGATAACTGCAGCAAAATTAATGAAAATACACATATAAAAATATTTCTTTTTGTTTTCTATATATTTTGTCATTTCCATCTATAAATATTTCCATATCTATAATTCTTTTCGTTTATTTTCAATTGCTCATTTACCATTTTTCATTTCAGAAAAAATAAAAATGTCATGTGCTATTTCAATGAAATGTTCTTTCTCACAGGATGAATTACAATTTATTTAATTTCAATATTTTTAACTTTTGTTTTCAGCCGATTTTACCTCCACATATATAGATTCTCGGAAATTTAAATACTGCCATTTTTAAATGATTGAATCTATAGAATTAACTGATGCATCATCAAGATCATCAATAGCATAATCTTCATGCTATATCTCATAAAAATAAATTAAATCCATTAATTAAAAAAGTTAATAGATATCAACAGAACAACATATATTAATAGGTTAATATTATATACAGTATTAATGCTATAGTGAAAAATATTTATTTTAAATCTATGAAACTATGGGGTTAAAAGATGAAGTATCGAGATCGGCTTTTAACAGTATAATTAGTTTAGTTTTAGTTATGCCACCAATTCTTACAAAGGGATATTTTTGACGGCCACTTCAGAACCCCCAAAGGCTGACCAATATCGATGATGGGATCAACAGAAAGTTAGTCAGATGGGATTCAATGGAGGGGCCGACTTTTCATGAAAAATTTGATGGTTTGGAATTCGAAATTGAACCCGGATGTTCCGATTGAGAACACATCCACATCTTTATCACGAGCCTTTAATACAGAATATCGTTGCTCAAATTTCATTAAAATTTATTAATTATGACATTATTAATGGAATATACACATACAAAGAATAATTCTATAAGCCATAAAAAATAAATAAATATTTTTAATTTAAAATAATGCATAATATAAGATAAGGTGGAGTGGCGTAAGGGCGTACTTGGGGGAAATGCATTATCGGGATTTTTTTATTATAAGATAATCGAAATTTTGCTATTTGATATTGTAGTATTCTACTACAAGTTAATATCGATCTATCGACGTAGATAACTCACGATGAATGATGCGAATCCAGTATTTACTTAATATCGATCTATCGACGTAGATAACTCACGAAGAATGATGCGAATCCAGTATTTACATCGACTCTTACAAATGCGTCGCGTCCGAACAGCAAACAAAACTTTAAAAGTGCTATAAGATAACTTCATATTAGGAGATACTTTTTTAGTAAGTACGAAGAATATTGATTAAGGTGAATGAAAATTTTTAAAAAAAGTAAAACTGAAATAATAATAGATATAAAAAACAACAATTGAATATATTTCTTCATTTTTCCCTATTAAACAGAGTCCTTACTGTTACTCATATGATAACTAATTCCCCCATTTCATGATTTTCTTAAATTATAGATATACAGTAAACTTTCTCCAGTGTAGCAGAAAAGAAATGAAGTATTGTTTAAATATGCCATATTATCAGAATTTTTAAATAAATTTTTAATTGTTAAGTCGATCAGATTTCATCATTATTCAGATTAGTTTTTCATGTGTGTGACTAATTGAAAATTGTCAGCCAGCAAATACCAGAATTCACATTTCTATTCCCACATTCCTGAGTAATTACTCTGGTATTTAATTCAATGCAATTCTTTAAATCATCATTTGTCCCATTGTTTTTATTCTCAATTTTGACCTATAAGTTTAATTGAGTTATTCAATATTGTTTCTTCTCAAAGTGGAAATTTTAAATATTTTTAAGTATTTTCTAAGGATAAAATAAATATATCTTACTAAAATATTTTTTATTTAGATATTGAAAATATATATACATACACACATATATGTACATATATATGTAGTTTGTATAAAAAGTAATATGATATATCTAAAATCTTATTATTTTAGATATTATTTAATATTAAAGATTATTGATATATTTAAAATCTTAAATCAACTAATTTTGTTTGCAATTAATAATATCCTATATTGATCTTAACTCCTGTATTTTATGCAGGAGTTAAGATCTTACATGAATAATACTATTATCAAAAATAAAATTCATAACAGTTTTTATTATTCTAACTCATTAATTACTGAAATAGAGAACTCTTGTTTTATCAAGTTTGTTTTCAATCATATCTCTTAAAGATTGATAGTGAAGAATTAAATTTAAAAAACATATAATTAAAATCAATTATGTAGTAATTATATATTTTTGTAATATGTTCATTTGATTATACAATGTTTTTAATTATCCTATCTATATTTCTGAATCCTTACTCTAAAATGTAATTTAAAAAAAAAATTTAAATATGATGTGGCCAGCAACAATTTTAAGGTTCATTAATCAACCTTTAAATTAAAATGAGTTTGACACACCTGCTATAAACAATACAATCTAGGTACTAACTATATAACTATAAAGAATAGGTACAACAAATCGAAACCGTAATTGTGATTCGTAAGTCCAGCGGCAGCATTTAAAGGTCTGGAAACCAGCCCTGCAGCAAAAGCATCAGATGTCTGATGGGGGATCCAAGGATGGCATGATGGAAATTTGCAAAGTAAGATGTAAAATCCGAATTGTATTACAAGGTGTCACAAAAGGCTATGTAAATATGAGGTGTGGAAGGTGCGAGAGGCATTTGGAGGGGAGGTCGCAAAACCTGAATGGATTAGCAAGCTAGCATGCTAATGGGGCTTGAACTTTTTTGCAATGCTGGCATATAAATGTGGGGTGTTTGACGGAGGAAATCCTTTGGGTCGGCATGATAGTAATCTGAATGCATCTGGATAGAGAGTGCATAGAAGATGCATGCATAGGAGATGCCTGGCATGGGCATGAAGATGATTGGTATAGAACCTCTGAAGTTGTTCTGATAAGCAAGCACAGTAGCCTAGTAAGCAAGGCAATGGACTATCATGATCGAAATAGTAGGCTTGAGACTGGCTGGATAAAAGAGAATTTTTCCAAGAACAATGGCACAACAGCATGCACACTCACAGAATGGGATGGGCCAAGAGGAGGAATTGGGCACAAGGGAAAGGCGGGGCTGGCAGGGTGATGGGCAGTAGGTAGGCACATATGACTCCCAAATTTTTTTTTTTGCTGTGCCCCAAAAACTTCTGGACCCATTTATCTTCTTCTACCCCCCAAAAAATAAGGAAGCCTTTTTTTACCATGCTAACTGGTGCGTCAGTTTTTACCGCATTGCTCTTTCTGCCAACAGGAAAGCTACTACTATTTTGTCACTAACATAGCCATAATGAATCACTTAAAATTCCAATATTCTTTTATATATACCCTGTATTAAAAAGCAATAATGGTATCACATTCCTCCCTCACTGCTTCCTCAATTGCAAATCACTCTGATATGTGTATATTTATTCTAAACTACCAGAACTGTTAGCATGCATTGCTTTCACTTCATCAGACAATTGTTCATTCACACCATTCTTCTTCAGCATTTTACAGAGCTTACTCCTATTTACATCTTATGCTTTTTCAAGATCTACAAATACATAGAATAATTTCTATGTATATAATTATATACAGCTTACTCCTATTTACTTGATCTTATGCTTTTTCAAGATCTACAAATACATAGAATAATTTCTATGTATATAATTATATGCATAATGCATGTATGTAATTATGTGCGTTGAGAAAATCTGATTCTCACATACTCTTTTACTTCTGATACTATATTACACATTCCACACTCTTTCATTCATAATTTTAGTAAATATTTTCCTGCCCATATTAAGCAAACTTAAATCCTATAAATCTTTCATTAATTTCTCTCATTCTTCTTCTTGTAAATTGGGAATAAATTATAGCTTTAATCCAGTCATTCAGGATTAAATCATTCATACAATCTACTTTACACAAGTGCTACATTCACTCCACAACAGGTTTCTCACCATATTTCAATATCTTAGTCTTGATACTATCTATACCAGAGCTTTTACCACACTTTAATATACCAATCATAGTCAGAAGTTTTTTTACATTTAATTTGCTCCCCATGCATATATTCATCATTGCATTCATCCTATTCTTATCTTTTCACTCTCATCTGTCTCTTCAAAAAGCAAAGAAAACAATTCTATAGTATACTATGGAAATACTTTCATCATTTATCAACTATTACAAATTTGTTCCATAGCAACCTGCCAACGTTAACTTTTATGCCACTTATTTTCCCATCTTATTCCTCTCTCAGATTTTTCAAATACAATAAAACTTATAATGAGCAGGGCTCAAAATAACAGTCGCCAGCTAGCCATTGGCGGCTAAGAAATTGTTGCTGACGAGTGCAACTGGAAATGCTTGATTAATATTTCCCACAATTTATTTTTATGGATAGTCCGGCTCTGACAAGAAAAATTCTGTAGTCCCTCTAGTTCACGAAAGAGGGAGCCACTTTGAGAGGGCTAAACCATTTGATTTAGGTAAATGGTAATAGCTGATGGGTGAAAAAATTGGTGAAAATAAAAGTTGCCTGTTTTGGTGATTGACCAATCATATAGCTCAACCAGTTCGATACAACAGTATTAAAAATCCCAGCGGAATTTCGACAGCTCCATTCTCAAGTTATGGGGCTTGAAATCACGTTTCCTTACGATTTTCTGCAAAACTTTTATAGATAATCGGATATTTTAGACGTATCTTATCATTCCGAATCGAATGCAATCAATTTAAATAAGCTACGACATTGGTGAAAATAAAAGTTGCCTGTTTTGGTGATTGACCAATCATATAGCTCAACCAGTTCAATACGACAGTATTAAAAATCCCAGTGGAATTTCGACACTCCTTTATCTTACCCCCTAATTAAAGGCTTCTGAGTTCATTGGTGAAGGTTCCATGAGAGGCAAAAGCTCCATTCTCAAGTTATGGGGCTTGAAATCACGTTTCCTTATGATTTTCTGCAAAACTTTTATAGATAATCGGATATTTTAGACGTATCTTATCATTCCGAATCGAATGCAATCAATTTAAATGTTTAGATGTATCTTATCATTCCGAATCGAATGCAATCAATTTAAATAAAGATATTTTAAAAGATTTTAGACATATCTTATCATTCCGAATTGAATGCAATCAATTTAAATAAGCTACGACTTATTTTTACGAAGTTACGTAATTTTTTTTGCTTACGAAGATATATCCGTTCCGAAACTTTGTAGAATTCTCAAACATTTAAATTTTTTATTGTTTTATATGTAAAACATCCTATTAATTATATTACATTTGTTCATTTTTCAACATGAATAATAATAAATCAAATATAAAAATTTGAAGATCATCTTTGTCGGTCAGTCGAAAGGGTTAAATACGAACAGTATATATTCTTCGTTAAACTTCAAGTAAAATGTATATAGAATGCCAAATTGTTAAAAGCATTATCCAAGTGGATTTTATTTTTTCTAATAAGATATTGTGCCAAGATATTTTGGATTTAAACTATTTCAGCTTTATTTTAATCAAATAATAGAATGCAGTACAGTACTCCACAAGTAAAAGCAATTCTCTTTCAAACAAATCTCAATTCCACACAGCACATGTTTATTTTTCACATTTCATTGGTTCACAGGCTTTATGTCATGAATTGTTAAAACTTCATACTGTAAGTTTATATAATAATTAATTATAAAAAAACTAAGAATTTTCACACGTTAAATAAGTTATTTAACCATCGGAAAACTTTGGGCTATTCTATGCAGATAAAGAAAAGGTCCTAGATATTAATTAGACAATACATTAATTAAGACATATAACGAAAAGCCTGTGAACCAATAAAATGTGAAAAATGAACATGTGTTGTGCAGACTTGAGATTTGTTTGAAAGAAAACTGCTTTTACTGTAGAGTACTTCATTCTGTTATCTGATTAAAATAAAACTGAATAGTTTAAATCCAAAATATCTTATTAGGAAAAAATAAAATCCACTTTTAAAATGCTTTTAATGATTTGGTATTCTATATACATTTTACTTGAAGTTTAATGAAGGATATATACTATTCGTATTTAACCCTTTCGACTGACCGACAAAGATGATCTTCAAAGTTCTATCTTTCGACTGACTGACAAAGATGATCTTCAAAGTTCTATATTTGATTTTGACTGACCAACAAAGATGATCTTCAAAGTTCTATATTTGATTTATTATTCAGTGTGAAAAATGAATCGAATGTAATATAATTAAGGATTTTTTACATACAAACAATAAAAAATTTAAATATTTGAGAATTCAAATGTAATATAATTAATAGGATGTTTTACATACAAAACAATAAAAGAATAAATGTAATATAATTAATAGGATGTTTTACATACAAAACAATAAAAAATTTAAATATGAGAATTCTACCAACTTTCAAATGGATATATTGTCATAAGCGAAAAAAATTATGTAATTTTGTAAAGGTAAGTTGTAGCTTATTTAAATTGATTGCATTCGATTTGGAATGATAAGATACATCTAAAATTGTTTAAAATATCCGATTATCTATAAAAGTTTTGCTGAAAATTGTAAAGAAACGTGATTTTGAACACCGACTTTGGAGCCCCATAACTTGAGAATGGAGCTTTTGCCCTTCATGGGATCTTCACCAATGAACTCAGGAGCTTTTAATTAGGGGATAAGATAAAGGAGGGTTCGAAATTCCCCTGGGATTTTTAATACTGTCGGTACCCCAGCGAGATTTGCAAGGTGCATGTTGATTCACCTGTTAATGCAGGTAATTTTCGGAAAGTTATTGAATAGCCAAAAACGTTTTCTAAATAAATTAGTTTTTAATCTCCTAATTTATGCTTCAATTGATTTCAAGAATTTTCGGAAAGATAGAGGAAGAAGAAAAAAGATCGTTTACTGTTTGTGTTGTTTCGTGCTGATCATGTGATTTGTGATCATGTGTTGGTTGTGGAGAATTTTGTGAACTTCTGAAATATTTTAGAGAATAGTCTAGTAACTGTTTATTGAAATGACATGTATTTATTTCACTGCCTGAAATTAATATTTGAATGTAAATATGACGTGATACTTTCGACGTGGTCATTGTGAAAAGCATAACTCGCATACTACGTGGTACTTCCCCAATCCTGTTGTGAAAAACGTATTTGCTGGTGAATTTATGCAAGTGTTTTTTCCTTTTTAGGAGAAGAGAAGGTGTTGGCGATCAAAATTTTTTTTTAGCTACTAGATTTTTGAAATTATTTCGAGCACTGATAATAAGCATCACAGAATTGGGAAGAATTGCTCATTATAAATAGGGTGTTGGCGATCAAAAATTTTTTTTAGCTATTAGATTTTTGACATTATTTCGAGCACTGATAATAAGCATCACAGAATTGGGAAGAATTGCTCATTATAAATATTATTTATTATTTTTGAAAACATAAAAACATTCACATGCATATGAAATGTGTTGCATATGCCTTTTTAGGTGTTTATTCTATATTTACTTCACTTAATATCTCCTTTTTTTAATTATATTTTTCATATTCTACAGTATGAAAAAGGAAGATTATTTGAAAATTTAATAAAATATTTATAAATATATCTTTTTTATAATTGAATTAAAAAATAAAAAATTAATATTTGAATGTAAATATGACGTGATACTTTCGACGTGGTCATTGTGAAAAGCATAACTCGCATACTACGTGGTACTTCCCCAATCCTGTTGTGAAAAACGTATTTGCTGGTGAATTTAAATTTTTTATTTTGTTTCCATTTTACTGCCATTTTTCATTCTCATTTTCACTATTGCTATTCCATTTTAATTATTCTACGTTTTATTCCCGTGAATTTGTGAATATATTACGTTAGACTATCTAATTCGTTTTATATATTAAAACAATTTTTAAATTTTCGTCATTTTAATGGTTCAATGATTAAATCTTAAATTATTATATTAATTTTATTTTATAGTAGTTTTTTTAAGTATTCATTATCAATTTATTCTAAATCGGAACTGCAATAAGTTATATGACTAAAATACTATAATATAAATTTAGGGTAAAAACATTTATTCATAAAATGATTAAATATCTAAATAAAGTATATATTTTAATTATCCATTTCGTTAAAGTAAAATGTTTATATCAAATTTCCTATTAAAGTAAAACATTTTCCAAAATTAAATATTTCAATAATCATTTGCATATAAAATTAATTAGCAAAGTTAAAACATGGAGACGTGCTATTTTCTATATTCAAACTTTTATGCCATATTTAAAATTAATGTAGTCGTTAACAAAGTGCTGAATAAGCTTCTGTCTTACTTATCTTTACTTAATATATTATTATAATAAAAATTATAAGTATTTGGTAGATATTAAATATATCAGTGAACAGAAATGAGTTATAAAGTAATATTAATTAGTTAATACGGTAATTATAGTAAGCTTTACTGTACTATTTAGAACAAAATATTTTATCCGTTCAAATTCGACAAAAAGTTAATTAATATCTATAATAACAGGACTATAATAATCTTTTGGAAATATCAATAAATGCTGTGAAAAAATAAGCTAAACTTTCTTTTGCTTTCTTTACGACCATTTTGAATTCTCAGGGGATGCTATTTCTAATATCTAATTTGTGACCTTTGATCCATTAATCTCGTAACAACAAACGCTCATATCTCATTTCATCCAATGCAACTCGCATTTTTTACTTTTCTTACATCAGCTGAAGAATATTTTCATTAGAAACAGATATTATAATTATTTAACGAAATTTTGACACGTTTCATTTTAAGAAATAAATTTGTTTGTTTAATATTTGCATACGTCAATAAATTTGTGACATTTGCCGGAAACAGTGTGGAGAAGAAAAAAAAATAAAAAATAGTAACTTTTAAAAAAGTTACGATTCTATTTTGCATTAGAATGAGATATGGGAGTATTTCTGCCTGTTTGCGGTACTGATTTTAAAACAAGAATAAAGTATAATGAATAGATTTGTAAATTAAATTAGATTATCTATCATTTTCTTTAATGCTTGATAAAAATTTAAATTTATCATATATCTAGGTTTAATCTTTATTTAAATCTAGAATTAGTAAAAATAAAAAAAAAGTTACTAGTTGTTTACTTACGTAATTATTGGAAATATCTAAAAATTCAAACTTCTTTTTCTTTGGTTTGTCCATTCATTTATTGATCAAAAACGCAATATTTTTGAAGAAACGTAAACGTCAATTTAAATTCTTGACCCGGATACGATTCTTATTTGAACTAAATTGAATTTATTCCAAAGCGACCGAAAAGGTATTGACTTTGAAAATAGAGAAACTGTTGAAAGATGTAAAATTTTAAAATATTTCAAATCTCTTATGAGATTATTTGTCAAAGTTATGAATGCGAATGATAGATTATTATTGGCTTTTGAAATGTTTGAAGTTCTAAAACAAACAAACATATCAATGAGATCATCCACATTTTATCCAAAAATATAATAATCGCAGAATACCTCACTTGAATAAAAGAAAATATAATACATTGAATAAAAAGGAAATATGATGCATTACTGAATATAGATACACTAAATGATGCTTTTTTTGCCTTTTCCCTTTTTACATGTGGATCTGTTGCATAATCTGATGCATCAACCTTCTACAGACGACGTCGATATTGCGCAAATGCTTATCCTCTTTCAGATATATCAGAAATGTTAACAGGGAAGCTTTACACGATGATAAATCATTTATCATTGTCAATCTTGGTGGTGCAAATACGGCGATCGATATCATTATAATGTATGCTAATATAAATTTTAAACTAAATTGATACTTATAAAACTTTTCCACATATAAATTATAAATAAAGTCATTAATCAATTTAAATATTTTATGTAAAAAACATTTAAAAATCTATTTTACTTATTTAAACCGCTGAAAATTTTTTTTTTTTTTTACAGGCGCAGATTTCTTAAAGACACAATGAATTATTGTTAAACTTATAACAGCGAAATATTTTTTTTTTTACAGGCGCAGATTTCTTAAAGACACAATGAATTATTGTTAAACTTATAACAGCGGATTCGAAGATAATTAGAAAACTTAGTTGTGCCTATTAAGGCTGATTAATTAGAACTGTAGAAAAGGATTTAACTAGTTTTGGTGCATTTATCGGGCTGCATTTTCTACAACAAATGACCATCTTATAAAGTTTTAAATGTAATCTGTAGGTTTTCATAATATCGTAATTTATCTATAATTTTCGCAAACAAGCTAAACATTTATTAGATTCATTTAAACTGTTAGCTATTATTAACACTAATTCTTACTTTTACCAGCATAAATCTCACTGAATCTAATGCGTTTCCATCCAAACAGGGGACAAATACCTGTCACTACCATATACTCATTAGAGTATCATTACGACATAAACGTGAGATGTAGTTACATCATTTGTAACATTCTCTGAAAATCAGAAACACGAAATATTGAAAGTATTTTTATCTCGCGAAAAACGCTTATTTATTTATAAATAGAAAAAATCCTAAACTGCACAGAATATTCTATTTGTTAATAATGAAATGATATATATAGTGAATACATTTCTTCGTTAAATCGGATAAAATTGGAACACCGGATGTTTGTACAAATTCTAAGGATTTCTTACTTGTTTGACAGTGAAAGGAAAATAAAACCGACTTATTTACACAAGCTGGCCTCTGTTTGACTTGTTTCGGTTTATTTCTCTATGTAAGTTATACTTTAGGAAGAAATAGAAGTCTTCACAAACAAAAGCGCTACACTTTCTATTTGGTAGCGTAAAGCGGAAACTGTAGTTCTTTATTCAATAGGTAAAAAATTCATTGTTCGGTTGACACGCCATTCTTTAGAAAAGGAACTTTATTAACCTTCTCACCAAATAAAAGCCATAATTTAATAATAAAATTTAAATTCGGCAGTATACATCAATGTACATACTAAAAGAAACCTCGGAACGACAAATGAATTAGGATTAAAAAAATAAATAAATATAAAATGCGATCTATTAAATACCTACAAAATATTCCTTATGTCAACATACTCCACAATCTAAACTCTTTTATATTTATCGAATCAGATGGGAGACCAGAAAAGTTGTCAAAGGAAAAATAGAATTAGCCCTATAGGAAATTGAGAAACTAGGTCATTTAATAAATTGCTTAGGTTCTTACCTCAACATATTGTTGTGCAGTCCTCGGGGTAGTTGATGAGAATTGTAAGAGAGTCCAAAACATCGACATAGAAGTTTTAAATTCTCATAATCGGTCCTGTTTGATTGCTGATAATACAATACAAACGTTTGCCTGAAATAGAAACATGAAATGTTCAATTTCATAGTTTCAATATACTCTATATACAAAAGAAAAAAAATCCAATTTGAAAATATGTGGATAATTAAACTATACATTTGTTAATGATCTTTACATTTAAAAAAATCAAATAAGAGCATCAACTAATAATTACATTGCTAAGAACAGCGAACTTGTGATTTATTTTCGATCGTTAGTTGTGATGGATGTGACACAATTTGTCGATACACAAAATCGATATAATTTTTTAAAATTTACAACTTAATTAAATATACTAGTGCTGCTATATGATAGAGAGAATGCATATCCAGGTCCTGCACTGATATCAGAAATAAATCATTTTTATCAGTCAATAGACCGAGATCCTTCATTAATTTAACGATACATGCTGAGCTTTAACATTGTGAATGAACGTTATTAATTACGATATATTCAATTATTAATTACAATCTTGGAACAATTTGTTAAAACAATTCGAAATTTCGCCATATTCAATGTTGGAAATCGAGTCGATTCATTTTAATGTTAATAGCTGCAGGACAACCACAAGTTAGATTACTGTGGTCTAATTTAATGGTTGTCCTAGGATTAGCCATTAAGCCAAACTTCATATTCTTAAAAGCTACTTAATCATGCAACTTTATTAATGATAATATTTCTATATAAAATATAATATCAAGGAATCCCTTTTTAAACAACTAAAACAATTTTAAATTAACGATAAAAAAATTAACAATATAAGTTCTATGAAATAAATTATTAAAAAGTAAAATAGTACTGAATATAAATTATTATTTTTTATGTAATATCTATCGAAGATTTTTAAGCAAATATCAATAATAAAAATTCTTAGTATTTACAAAAAATTTAAAACTGAACTATAACAAATAAATCATTTTTAGCATAATGAATAAAAAGAATTAATATTGTGTATATACAGTTAAAATTGATATAAAAGAAAGCATAGATATCCATTCTATCTTTAAATAATAGTAAATACAGTAGTGATGAATAATGATGAAATATGTTATGATGAATGTATAAAGTCAAAGCTATATTTAGCTTCAACATAAATTTAAATGGAAATGTTTCAAAATTGCAGATAATTAAAAACTGACTAGTACATAAATTGACTTAGTTATTATTATATGTTTGTAATGCTAAAAAAAAATAAGACTTAATGTTGTGGCTTTTAATCTTAAACATATTTTTATATTAAATCTTAAAGATGAATGATGGAAGTAAAATATTTTAGTTTTAATTTAGTGTAATTCTTAGCAAAAATATTGCTTCTCTGAGATGATAAAAATATTTTTTTATTTTAATATAAAAAATGATTTAATAAAGAATTTATATTTATAAATCAG